>VSMD01044143.1:0-39913 GCA_008750895.1 Mirza zaza
TACAAGCAAGCAGTACTGTGACAGTCATGGTCAAGCCCTGTGCATACAGGACAGGTGCATCACCCCTCTCTCAGAAGAGGCGTAAACCCACAGTCCGCGTCAGAACGGCGTCCTCCTGCTGACGCTGTCCCTGCACAGTGCCGAGGGCTGGACTGAGGGTGGGCCTCTCTCATTAAAATAAGTACGGCCGATTAACATGTGCACCGCTTTCCGTTTATGTCATTTCACCTGATGCTCTCAACACTCTGGTGAGGCATACAGAGCCAGGATTACAAGGCCCCCTGTGGACAGGTGAGGAAACTGAGGCACACAGAGGTCGAATAACTCGCCCGAGGTGACACCGCTGATAAACCGCAGAGCCAGGATGACCCAGGCTTTCTGCTCTCTCCCCACTGGGCCACACTGCCCACCAGCCGTGTCCATTCCGCCGTCAGGAGCTTGCCGCCCGGCCGCAGGAAACGCGGCAGCGTCAACATGCGGTGCCCACAGCCTCCGCCTGCCCTGCAGCTGGGAGCTTTGTCCTCCAAACACACAGCAGCCTGGAAGTCATTCATCAACACAAAAAGTTCAAGGGTTCCATTTTTAAGAAAAATAATCCTGGTCGATGAGGGGGGTCCCTTTCCAGCCAGCTCCCCTAGGGCCAGACACGACAGATGGCCCTGGGCCCCCACACGGCACTTACACGCGGCCCACTTATCAGGCCACCAACACACAGGCCGGGGCCAGGCGCCTTCCCAGCCAGAGCAAACATGTCCCTGCCCCTGCCCCGGGCTCTCGGCCCTCTTAATCAGTGGGCTGTGTCGGCTCCGGCAGGGGCGCTCATTACGGGAATTTGTGACCAGCCGCTCGGAGCAGGGCTCAGAGAGGGTGATTTAACACAGGCCTCGCCAGCTCTTACGCTTCACCAAGGGCTGGGATGAATCTACGTGATTTAGGATTCGTGGAAAAGCCGTGGGACGTTTAAATCCCTGCCAGGGGCGCATGAGGACAGGTATATGTCCCCCATAAGGGGCGTTAGTCATCCATGCAGTCGCATCTGCCTTTTCCAGCTGCCAAGGACAGTCTCTACCTCTGAGAAAATGAACGTAACCCCTTCCTAGAGGGCCTTTTTGCTTTTAATCTCCCTTAATCCCTAAATTTGGACGTGTTTCCATCTGGAAAGGAATCTTTCCAGGCGTGACCCCCTCTAACAACGAATCCGTCTTCTCCGGGAGTTGCGGGAAGGGGCTGCCCCTCCCAGCGCCTCCAGCCTCACCCGGAGAAGCCCTCCTGGGAGGGGAAAGAGCACGGGGCTGGGAGGAAAGAGACCAAATTCAAGGGCCACTTTTGCCCTGTGTGACACTGGGCGGGTCACCTCCCTGAGCCTCCTCCTCAGTGTCTGTCCTGTACAGATTCCACCCTTGCCCAGGCCACGAGCCTTCCTGAGACAACATCCATTAACGTCCCTCATAAACTGCCAGGAACCAGGGAGCTGTCAGTAGGGGGCTGGCCCCGGCGTGAGGACTGGCCCGGTACCATGAGGCGTGATGTTTTCTTTTCTAATGGCATGTCTGTCGCAGTACCCTCCGTTCCGGGACCCCACGGCAATCAAAATCCCAATATAGACAGACTTCACCCCTTAACTGGGGCTTGTAAAGCGAACGCACTAGAGATAGGGCCTTATTTTGCGCTGGGGTCGGCACGTGCGAGCCGCTGTCTCTGGGAGCGCGGCGTGCTCTCCCCGCAGTGGGCAAGGGTCTGCGGAGGTCCGGCCGTCCTGGGTGGAGCTCAGATCCCGGCTCTTCACCACCAGTGCGCTGACCTGGCCCGGTGGCTTGTCAGCAGGGCACAGGGAACCTCAGACCCCAATCGTCAGCAGCCACAAGCCCAGTGGTCGCTGGTTCCTTCCCCCCCAAGTCTTGGTCTAGAGAGAAGAAAGTGGGGGATTTTAGCCCTGGCCGTGCGTCAGGATTGCCTGGGCTCAGTGTAGATATCCCAGTGTCATGGGTCTAGGTGTGGCCCAGCCATCAGGATTTCTAAAGGCTGCCCGGGGGTTCCAAGGTGCAGCAGAGCTGGGATCCATGGACCCAGAGGGGCTGGATGGAACACGTGCCTTTGTAAGCTCTGATTCGCCTTGTCTTCTTCCTTCCTGTTCCAGGATTTAATTAAGACAGGTCAGAATGTCTTAAAAATAAGGACCATCTCTGTTTAATTAAACAGTGAGGCCAGCCTGGGGTCTTGCACACAGAATTACACCTGAAGGACCAAGGGCCCTTAGCCTTGAATTACAATATTTTTCAACCTCTTCCTCCCCACCCCCCTCCACATTCAGTGTGTCACCAAGAATTAGGGATTGCTCCTCATCAGTATCAAGCAGACCGAGCCTGCACTCTTCACCCACTGCTGGGACGCTTGGCCACGCCTGGGTGGCTTCAGGTCCCTGCTCACCCGGCCCTGACCAGGCCCGCCGCTCAGTCTCTCTGGCCACTGCAATTCTTCTTAAACATTGTGTTCATTACTTCATCCAGGAATCTCAGAGTTTCCCTTTTGCTGTTACTAATATTATGTTAGCCAACCTTTAAGCAAAATAACCGGTTACCACTCATACCAGTTTTTCTCACACTTGGGTGTGCCAGTGAATCTAAGGGCTTTGTTAAAATGCAGATTCTGATCCAGTAAGTCTGGGATGGAGCCCAAGATTCCATGTTTCTTAAGAAGATCTCAGGGGCTGGCCACAGTGGCTCATGCCTGTAATCCTAGCACTCTGGACGGATGAGGCGGGCAGATCGTTTGAGCTCAGGAGTTTGAGACTAGCCTGAGCTAAGAGCGAGACCCCGTCTCTACTAAAAGTAGAAAGAAATTAATTGGGCAACTAAAAATATATAGAAACAATTAGCCGGGCATGGTGGCACATACCTGTAGTCCCAGCTACTCGGGAGGCTGAGGCAGGAGGATTGCTTGAGCCCAGGAGTTGGAGGTTGCTGCGAGCTAGGCTGATGCCACGGCACTCTAGCCCAGGCAACAGAGTGAGACTCTGTCTCAAAAAAAAAAAAAAAAAAGAAGATCCCAGGAAATGGCCACACTGCTGGCCCATGGACCACGCTTTGGGAAGTAAGGAGCTATGCTGGCTACCTTGCTTTCTCTACACACCTATCTGCTCTAGCAATCTGGAAGTCAGGAGTGTGAGGACCAGAAAACTGAAATGACTTGGCCAAAGTCATACCATGGATTGGGGCTATCCTGGCTAAAACTCAGGGGCTCTGGTTCTTGATCCAGAGACCCTTTCTCTGTGCCCAGCCATGGGGGGATGGTGGCAGGATGGGGGCCAAGTGTTCATGAGGAACTATCCTGAAATATAGTTGATATGTGGAGCAAAAAGCAAGGAGAGAATCTCTCCAAGGATTAAGTCACAGGGATGGTGAAAACCTCAGTGTTGGAAAATGCATGTTGGTCCTGCCTCAGGGAGATGGAGCTTTTGCAAAAGCAAAGGAGGCATCTTCCTTCAGAGCTTGGGAAGTAGATGCAGCCCGTGGGGGACAGGACACAGAGACGTGCTGCCCCTGGGGGGTGGGGAGGTGGCCAGCAACCTCCTCACCTCCTTCTATCCTGGGAGAAGTCAGTGTCCACGCGCTCAGCCTAACCAAGAACACCCTGTCTCCTTTCAGGTTTGGGAAGCAATTGAATTCCCAGTGAGGCTCCGGCCACGCACTGTGGCAGCAAGAACGAAGTACAGACGAAGGCACCGCCCCTCACTTGCTCTGGCTTCCAAAGTGCTCTGTGGGCTGCTGGGAGCATCTGGTGACTTTCACTCCAATGGAGAGGGCTGTGTGTCCTTAAGGATGGTGCCTGGAGGCCGCCAGAGAGGCTGGGGCCAGGGCTGATGGTAACATCTTTCCTGTGGTTGCTGGAGCTGCCGAGAGGGCTGGGCAATGCCAGGGCGCTAGGGCAGGATGAGGGCTTCCGCTCACTGTTATGGTGATGTTCACATAGATAATTATAAAGTTTGGAGATTAGGAAATAGTACCATCTTAATATAGTGACGGGGGAAGACCACACTGGTGGAATGTGGGGGGACTAATAATCAGTTATTTTTAGCTACTTACTACTGCCTATTCTCTTGGCCCACCCCCTGGTTCAGAAGCCCAAGAATGGCAGGGACAGGCCAGGCAGGGTGTCTGAGCTACGGGCAAAGCAGTGGAATGCAGGACGTCTTGAGGGCTACTCTCAGTCTCCCAGGCCAAATCCTCCCCCATCGCCCGCGTGGCCTGCATGAGACGTAGGCATCCCTGAGGGGCCGTGTCTCCACGGAGCCAGCCACCCCGCAGAGTCTGTACATTGCAGCATCCAGAGAGTAGGGGACAGTGGGCAGCTCCCAGGAGCTCTGCGAAAAGCTCAAGAGGGGCAGCATGGGCACCTTGGGGCTTGCAACCTCTACCTAGCCACGTGGGGCCTCGCAGGATTTGGGCCAACACTCCCCGCTCCCACAGAAAAACACAGCTGCCCAGGGGTCTTGTCTCAGTGGGCCCTGCCAACACTCCGGGCACAGGCTCAGTGACACTGATCCAGGGGAAGGGGGGCCTGCACTCGAGGAAGCCCTAGGAGAACTGCCCCGGGTCAGGGGGTTCCAACCCAGCTGCAGCCGGGCAGGAGCAGTGGCGAGAGGGAGGGGGTGGCACCTGGGAATGACGCTAACTGAATAAAAGTGCTTGTCCACTGCTCCTGCCATCTCTGTCCTATAGATACAGGACCTCATGACCCTGGAGGGGAAACAGAGAGTTGATGTAGTATAATTGGTTTTTTTTATAATTGGCCTTTTTTGTTGTTGTTTTTTCCTTTTTTAGTACTGGGTAAAGGGATCACACAGAAGATAAAATCATTACATTTCAAAGCTAGGCAGGCCCAAAGAGCTCCTCTAGTCCACACCCCTAGTTTTTATAATTAGAAGACTGAAGCAAAGGGGAGGTTGGCTTGCTGTCACACACTAGTTAGTGGCAGATGTCCCCTACTGGGGTGGCTTTCCCTGACCACCCCATCTAGAGTAAGCCCCTAGTTACCCTCTATCTCGTTACCATTCTGTTTTCTTCATCACCACCTGACATCTTTCCTTACTTGCTTATTTTTTTAATGACCTGCAACCCCCTAGTGTTAATGATATTAACACTAAAAGCTTTATGACAACAGGGACCTGCTTGTCTTGTTCATTGCTGTGTCCCAAGCACAGAGTCTGTGTTCAATAAATAGCCCTTCGATTCATTAGAGGCAGAGCCCGAACCCACACTTGCTTCTCAGCCTGCTGCCGCTGCCCTCTCGTCCCTCTGGCTTCGTGATTGAGTCCCACTGGGGCAAGTCTCCGTGGCCCTCGCAGCTCTAGGGAACAGGGTAATCCCTCGGCAAAGTCTAGAGAGCCAGGGGAAGACCAAATTCTGATTCTAAAAGCCTCCCCACGAGTCCACAGGACGCACGTATAAATGCATGCACACATACACACACAAACGTACTCTCCGTAGTCGTGAAGACGGCTTGAGTTGGCCAGAGTCCCCTCTGATGAAACAGCAGCCGTGTTCCTAGCACACGTTAGTGTCATCAGCCCTCTAGAGCCGGTCGGAGTCTATTGACTTTAGATCTCCCCCCAAGACACTATCTCCTGGAGCCAAAGGCCTTATTGACAGATGTGTGCCGTGGGCCCACGCAGGGTGTGAACCAGCCTCCCGGAGCCATCTCTAAGGCAAGGAAGGGAATGACGAAAACAGAAAAACAGCCTGGGAATCTGGGGCCACTAGTGTCCTGCTAAGCAGGTCATATGCAAAGTGTGTGCAGCAACTGGTCAGGGAGCCTCCTGCTCCACATGTCCCTTCCCGGTGGAAGCTGGGTGGACACATGCTTGACTACAGAGCACCTTCTCCAAAGCTGATTGGCCTTGGCCAGTGGAAGGAATGGATAGAATGCTTTAAAAAGACCCTCCGGCAATGTACCTGGGCTCAGTGGAGCCATGGATGATAAGAAGTACCTGAGTTCACTCCAGGGCAAAATGTGGTGTTTTCTAAAACATTTTCAGGAAAGCAGCCTGGCCAGTGACCCCAACCCAGTCCCTGCTAGAATTCAACTGGCTCTACCATTGCCTTGGTAGTTAGTGAGGTGGAGGGAGATTGAAGGGAAAAAGTTGGAATGTGGCTTGCTCTGATCTTGCAAAAAAAGGGATTTTTAGAAAGCGGATAGAGAAACTGTGGTATATTGAATAACTAGTCTTAATTCTTCACCACCGCTAATAGAATTATACATCCAAAGCTTTGTCATGGCCTCACAGATGCAGATCATGCTTCTCTAAGGCTTAAATTTGGCCTTGGCCCTGTGATCTGCTTTGACTAATGGGAAGTTGGCAAATGCGATACAACCAAAGGCTTGAAATGTGATCGCATGGTTGGGCTCTCCTTGTGCACTCCAGTGATGCATCTTGAGATGATCACGCCCTGGGTAGCTGCTGCCCCTTCAGCCCATGTCCTGGAACACAGAGAGCAAACCTGGCCCTGTCTACAACCTGCAGCAGAGCTTCCCAGTCAAGCCCAGCCCAGATCAGCCGAGCCATGGCTGACCCAAAACCTAGTATCATGGGAATAAATGCTCTAGTCATAAACCACTAAGGTTCAGGGTGGCTTATACACAGCACTAACTGTAGCACTAACTGACTGATACAGAAGTTGAAACCCAGAGAGGGCACATGGCTAGATCCAGAATTTCTCAGCCCAGAGAAACCAGGCAAAATTCTGTATATGAAAGAGTGGTTTTCAGACATTGGATAGTACAGGGCACTGGTTCCGAAGAGAAGGGAGACAAATGGGGTGAGCCTTATAATTGCTCCAACTGACTGCTGCCCACAGAGGGTGCCCGGCTGCAGCTCCACAAGGGAACTAGGTGGAGCCTCATGGTCTCCCTGAGTTGAGGCGATAAAGCTGCGAGTCCCAGGAAGCCAGAGTGGCTTAAATTTGTAAGGCAGTGTTCCAGAGATGGGAGGGCTCCAGAGAGACAGGGAGAGAGAGAACATGCTTTGGAGATCTTCAGAGAGTTACCGTGGCATCTTCAGCGAACTACCCATCAACACGCGCACGTGAGGAAATTACCCAAAGCAGGGGAGAGAACCTCCAGAAAGGGGCAGCTGGAGTAATTTCCAGAGATAACACAGGGCTGGGAATAGTTCATGTTCCCAACAGCCAGAATGAGGAAACCCCCTCCCAACAGGGTCACTGAGTAGAGACACAAGGGTATTGCCCCGGAAGTGAGGCCAAACTAGCCCCGGATGAACGATTGCTCTGGTCCCCCCAACAGAGCTGCAAAGGTAAGCCTCAGAAGAGTCCAGCTGTTTCCACTAAGCTTCCAAGTAACTTCGCTGAGTCCCAAAACAAGGCTCAAAAACTATTTAAAGGAATACCAGAAAGAAAAAAAACAAGACTGGCAGTCATCAATGTCGAATTCACAATGCCTGGCGTCTTATAAAAAAATTACCAGGTGTTCAAAGAAACAGGACAGTATGGCCCATAGTGAGGAGAAAACCCAATCAATAGAAATAGAAACAGAACCCAGGAATGACACAGATGGTAGAGTAAGTAGACAAGAACATTTTTTTTTAAATACGATAAACGTGTGTTTAAAATATAGGCAGAAAAATGCCCCCTGTGATTACTTAAATGTAAACGTGGCTCATTCGTCTGGTCATCTTAATAATAAGATGTGCCATCCACCGTGCCAAGTCCTGAGGAACTGGAGGTATCTAAGACAGAGAAAGCGCCAGCCCTCTGGGAACTCACCTTCTAATTAGGGAGATGGACAATCAAGGAAGCAAGAAGGAGGTGGGGGTGGGACGATGGGCCTCAGCTCACTGTCGCAGTGGGTCAGGTGCCTGGTGACGGGGAGGCATGAGACGTGGAGCGGGGCTAAAAGGAGCTCTGCAGGGCCTTGAGCCCTGTGAGCATGTCGGGGAGACAGGGCCCTGCCCATGACATGCGTCCAGGGACTGCCAGGGCTTCAAGGCAAACTAGGTGTAGAAAGGTTGGGAGAGTTGCCCTTAGTACAGGAGAAGTGGCCTCTGCATGAGGCCCTGGAAGCTCCTCTCAAGGAATGGGAGGAGGTAGCAACCGTCTTCAGAGTTAACTGCTTTGTTTGGGGTCCAGCCAGAGGGCTGAGCCAGCTTCACCCACACTCGGGGAGCTGGAGCACGGAGTGAGCAGTGCGCCAGTCCTGTAATCCTCCCTCTCAACTCACTCGACTCCTCCTCCCATAAAGCAGCCCTTCCCCAGGCCAGGACCGAGCCCCTCTGGCCCCGGGTGTGTGATACCGCTGTTATCTTTTCTCTGAATTACCTTCTGGGTTTGTTTTTCCCATCACTGTCCTTAGACCGAGCAGTTCCCCTGCCCCCGGCCCCATGGCTCAGGCGACCCGGCACATGGAAGTGCGTTGCTAGGAACTTTCTAAGTCTCCTTCTGGTGCTGGGACCAGCCGTGACCAACGATGTCATCCCGGCGGGCCACCCCTACCCTAGACCAGGCCCCCTGTGGGTCTCAGTTCCATTTTCTTCTTTCAAGGAGCTCTCAGCTCATTCATGGGGTTGACCAGATGTCCCCAGGTGCTCCAGGACTCCTGCCTGTGCCTGTGTGGCTGTTCTGGGGCTTCTTGGTCAGTCCCTGGCACTGGAGAGCAGCCTGGGCAGCAGATCCCTGCTGGTGGCCAGTGTGGCATTCCTTTTATGGCACTGTGTGAGACTGGGCCATCTGACCGGTGCTAACATGCTGATTTAAATGACTGTTACAGTCTGCTGTAGGTCAAAGAATCTTCACGTGAACTAATTAGACGATAAACAAATCCTTAAGTACCTTTTTTCTATCATTATTGTAAATCTACACAAATAAATCGCTATACCTCACATGGGCTCATGAATTTGGTACTATGTTTTCTTCATCAAATTTATATACACAAAAAATATTTGCCAGGACCCTCACACACCCAAGAGGGACTCTGGCTCCATCTCTGCTCTTGAGTCTCTCAGTTCACTGTCTGTCCGGGGCCCTGGAGAGGCACCGCTCCTCCCTGTCCTGGCCACACCCCTCACCCGCCCCGTTCCGCGGCATGCCAGGCTTCTCACTGCACGAGCACCAATGCCTCTGGCCACTCTGGGTTTTCCCATAGAATGGAGAGGGATCCATTCACATGGGGTGTCCAGTGGATCCTTTGAGGCCCACCTCACCTTTTTCAATGTTAGTGGCCAGTAGCAGAGAGGGGTCTGTTCCTTCCTCTCTTGTCACACTTCCGAGGACATTTTCCTGATGTGCCGGGGCAAGCCTACTACTCCCCCCCCCATTAAGGTTCACAGATGGGCAACTTCTCTGCAGGAATTATAAACCACAGTGACCCAGAAAAAGGAGTGGAGAACCAGGAGGCTGTGACAGACACTGTCACGCCCTACCCACACCCCCAGCCCACCTGGAGGTCACATGCAGCTCCAGTGGGCAGCCCCGTCTACACCAATAGCTTCTGTCCCAGGCAGCTGCAGGATCACTCTCAGCTCATGTGAAGGGCAAACTGGCAGTGCAGGAGTTAGCTACCCCTGCAAAAATCTCCAACTAGCAAGGGACAGGAGTTGATGGAGAAACACCTGGGCTTCCTTGTCACTCTGTGGGACACCTTGAAAGTGCGTTCTCCACAGTGCCCCAGAGGGCCAGCGGGATGGAACCCTAGTTGCCCACAGCAGTCACCTGCTCAGTAACAGACCCCAAATTGGCTGCCTTCCCTTCCCGGTCCCTCTCCCCTGCTCCCCGAGTGTGCTTCCTGCGATCCCGTCCCAGACAAATGGCTCACAGCCCGCTGCGCCCCAGGACCTGCTCTGAGGGACGTGCAGCTTAGACTGGGACATCCATTTCAGAGTCATGGCTCGGCCTTCTTGCAGTCGAGCTCTCTGGGCTGCTGGAAACAGGGGGCCCTCCACCCCCACTTCAGCCAGAGCCCCGCTGTTAGGTTTCACATGAGAAAAGAATCCTGCTCCTTAACAACAACAAAACAGTTTCTGAACAAGATCAATAATAGGCGTGTTTGTTGTCTGTCTGTTTCGAGGCTTTCCCTGGGATCCCCTCTCAGCTCTCCCTGCCTGCCCTCCATTGCAGTCACAGACGGTCTGGACACCCTCTGAGCTCATGCTCTCTGTTCATGAGCACAGATAAAACCCCTACATGCCTGCCAGAATGTGCCACTCCAGCCACCTGGTGCCATCTCTTGGAGGGCTCAGTGGGGGTGGCAGGATCTGCAACCTGCGCTCTTTCTCCCCACTTGCCCTTTCTGCTGCAGGGCATGTGCCCAGGACAGGTGGGCCTTATCTTCTCCCCTTGGTTCCAGTTTGGAGAGTGTCCTTTTTCACCTGTGCGGATACGTGGCTATTGAGTGACACCATAAGTGAATACCTATGTTGGGGGGGGGGGGGGGGCGGCCTGTCCTGCCCTTATCTCGGGGCTCGTTCAGACGGAAGGAGGCCTGTGCCAGCTGCTCTGTTTGCTCTGCATTCTCTGCCCATCGTACATGGAATTGATCTGGGGGGTTTGTTTTTCCTCTTTTTCCCCAATCTCCTTATTAGTTCAGCCTCAGAAAGTCCCTTATCACCTCCGGATGTCAGGCCACGCTCTGCCACCAGGCCTGGTCATGTCAGACTTTCCATTAATTGATTTTGCCCTCCCCCCTGGGGAAGCACAAATTGGCTCTGCCCATTAGCAGCAATAATTCCCAGAAAGGGGTTGTAAATCATGCCCTGTGTCCGTCCCTCGTTCACAGCAGGGGGGTGCCCATGGGGGGAGATGTCGGGCAGGGAGGTCCCTGCGGTTCTCTCCTAAACCC
Source organism: Mirza zaza (assembly GCA_008750895.1). NCBI lineage: Eukaryota > Metazoa > Chordata > Mammalia > Primates > Cheirogaleidae > Mirza > Mirza zaza. The sequence continues at coordinate 10,846 of VSMD01044143.1, forward strand.
GACCAAGGGCTGATCTCACAAGACCATGGCAGACTAGGAAAAGGAGCTAACAGTTCCCAGCACAGAGCGGGCCCTCAGTGAGCATGGGAGGATGAGTACGGGAAGGAAGCAAGGAAGGAAGGAGAGCTTCCTCTTGGGTGCAGAGAGCTTTGAGGACCTGAGCTGAGGTCTCCCTGAAAGTCTACCACGATGGTACCGCTTCATTGGCTGTTGTGGCCGTAGGGTTTTCAGCAGTCCCCCATTCAGCCAGATGTGCTCCTGAAAAAGACTCTATCCTAAACCCAGTCAGGCTAAGCCTTGCTGGGTGGGCTTCTGGCAAACCTGAGTGCAAGAGAAAAATGTGACAGGTGCATGCAGAAGAAAGGCGAGAGGCAGGAGCACCAGCAGGGGAGGGAGAGCAGCCTGGGGAGGCAGGAGGCCACGGCTCCGGCCAGCTTTGCCAGCACGTGGCAGGCAGGTTCTCAGTAGATAGTCCATAAACGAATGCAGTGTCTGCCCTGGTGAACCTGCCCTGGTGAACCGCTTCCTGCCCAGGGCCTGATCCAGCCTTTCCCCTAGCCCAGCCTGCCCCCGATATCCCTCCAGCTCGCTGCCTTCACCCCTTTCTCCTGTGCAGACAGTCCGTTCTCGTTCCTTCCTTTCCTCCCACCTTAGAACAACCACAAAGCACTGCAGGGGTTGCTCAGTCCTGCCTGAGGCCCTCTGGACATCGCTGATGAGCCTCTAAATGACACCCTGAGCTTCTCTAAGGCAATCCAGCGGGGTCTGGTTACCACGCGGCCTTTCAGGTGGAACTCCAACCCTGCTTAAAGCTGGGCATTGGCGCATCTGTAGTAGGGATGACCGCCAGCGCTCTGTTACCCCATCTCTCCAGAAACACAAAGGAAAAGCAAGCAAGCAAGCATGACTTTTGTGACTCCAGATGCTTTCTTCTCCCTCCAAGACAAGTCCGCATCCCGACACAGTGCTGCCAGGAAGCTCCGGGACCGTGTGAGGTGCGGCTTGCGCAGAATCACTTCGGAGACCGCCAGACGGCCTCGGAGGAATTAGAAGCCACAATATTCCAGAGATGGGCTCCCATCGCACCACCCCTAGGCGGGGCCACGTGCAGACCGGAAGTGGATAAAAGGCCTTCCTCCACACCTGCCACACGCCGGCGTTCCGAGCGCATGGTCTACACAGCTCTGCCTCACCTCCACTCGCTGTGATGTGGTGGTGTTTTCGCTTGGTTTGGTTTCGGGTTTGGCCTCAGAGTAGATGAAGAACACTATGTTATTGCCACTCGCTTGATTCTTCACACACCTGAAAATAGTAAAATTCTGCCCCTTGCTCTTCAATGTCTATAAGTGCTCTTGCTCTGTCACTCTCCTTACTACAGAAACCATCGGTGCTTGTCCTGGACAGACCGGCCACGGTGTCTGCCCCACCACAGCGCCCTCCAAGTGACGTCTGCACGTGTGACACCCCCACCCCCTTGGCTGGAGCAGGTCAGCCGAGGGTGGCACTTGACCCAAGGCCAGCCCACCATGGAAAGGTACTCGTGGACGCCCAGCCCCTCCAGAGAAGGTTTAAGAATTACCCAGAGAAAGAAGTGGGGGCACCAGGAGCTGAAGCCTGCAGCAGAACCCTGGGCAGAGCAGAGACTGGGATGGACGGGCAGAAGGGGCCCAGCTGCGGAGGGTGGCCAGGCCACACTAATGGTGGCTGCTCCTGGTTCCTACAACAAATCGTCTCGGTTACTTAACTGGAGTGTGTTCCTATTCCCTCCAACTCAAATAAGCCTTGAACAATTTTTTAAAAAGAACCACTGGGCAGTAACAGAATGCCTAACAGTGGCTGAAACAAACAGGGTTTATGTTTCTAACGTAGAAAGAAACCTGGAGCTAGGTGTGTGGAGGCACTGGCTGAACTTAGGTCTAAGCAATCCCCTTGACCTTTCTGGCATGGGCTCAAGATGGCTCTGCAGGCCCAGCCCACTGTGCCTTCTGGGCAGAAAGAGGGAGAGGAGTGGGGCCAGCTGCAGCCAAACCTTCAGTCAGAACAACTTTGCCCCACAGCTCCACCGCCACCTCTGCCCAATTATGGTCAGAATTAGGTCACATGGCCACCCCAGCTGCAAGAGAGCTTGGGAAAATAGGTCTCAGGCTTTACTGTGGTTCTCCTCCTTGGCCCGGCCTGCTCCTGGGCTCATCTGCATTTTGCCTGCAGGTGCGCAGAGCCAGAAGTGCCCACACGTCTGCCGGGTGTGGGGCCCTGCCTCCACCTGGGACTGTCTGGGGAGCCCTTCCCGCAGCAGAGCCCCCAGGGCCAGGCCGCACTGGGGCTGCGGTGCCTCCCCGGGCTTCCCCTCGGCTGGCCCATGCCTCTCTTCCTCTGCCGCCTGTAGGCATCGCCCTCCTGGGGCTGCTCCTGGGGAACTCAGCCTAGGACGTGGGGAGCGGGATTACCATGACGGGGTCGGCTGGTCATGCCCCATCGCCTAGGTGGACATGGGCAAAGCTGGGGTTCTGCTGGCTGGGGAATCAGTGTCTGCAGCCACGGCTTTTCAAAGGAAGCATCAGAAAACACAACACACGGTGCTGGTGGGATATAAAATAGCACGGCCACCTCAACAGTCTGGCAGTTCCTCAAAAAGCTCAACACAAGCTGTAAAGTGACCATATAGCCCAGCAATTCTAGTCACAGGCAGGCACTTGTGAGAAATGGAAACACGTCTACACAGAAACTCAAACACAAACGTTCCCAGCAGCATTATTCATAATGGAAAAAATAGAAACAACCCAGATGTCCGCCAACGGGACACCAAATGGACACACGAATGCAGTCTACCCAGCATGCCCATATGATGACACGTTGCTCAGCCACAGAGGGGAGTGACGTAGTGACACATCCTACGACGTGGATGGTCCTGGAAAACAGTAGACTGAGTGAAAGAAGCCAGACACAAAAGGCCACGTGTCATCTAATTCCATTTATGTGAATTGCCCAGGATGGGAAACCCACGGAGAGAGAAGGCAGATGAGGGGCTGCCAGGGGCCGAAGGGGGTGGGGTGGGGGGCCAGGGTTTGACAGCTAAAGGGTACAAGCTTTCTCTCTGAAGTGATAAAAATGTTCTAGAATTGACTGGTGGTGGTTGCACAACTCTGCAAATATACTAAAAACTATCGACTTGTACACTTTAGATGTGCAAATGGTGTGGTATGTGAACTATATCTCCATAAGGTTGTTACAAACACGCACATACACAGAAGCGAAGAAGAGGAAGAAGGAAAACACCCCCAATTCCACCTACTCAGAGAGAGTTCCTACCCCAGGACCAGGATATACTTTATGTTCCTTTTTTACTCACACACACATTTCACCAATCAATATATTGCCGTCCGACAGTAGCCTGCTAAAGGATTTAAAGCAAGATAAATTATCAGCAAGAGCTATAAAGCAATGCGTCCAATTTATTAGCAGCGTCAACCCTGGTCCTGTCCCTGCATGAGACTATCATTTGTCTGTTTACTTTGCCCCGATTTGTCACCCAGATTACTCATCCCAGGGTTCCCCCAATAAGCAGGCAATTCTCCTAGCCCCATTTTGTAGCCACGGCAACTGAGTGGACGGTTCATTCACACCTGTTCTGATCTCTTCCCGGCTCCTGAGCTTGGGGGCTTGTAGCTTCATGGGCGATGAGTAGGGGCGGCGGAGAGAGCCCATCCAGGCCTGGGCAGAGGGTGCACAGATCAGATTTACCCAGAAACATCCATCCTGCTGGAGGGCAGAGGGTGAGACACGATGAGCTCAGGAGAACCCGGTAGGTCTCTTTGAGGGGTCCGTGACACTGATTTGCTGCTATCCATGGGGAAAAAAAAAAAAAGGCCGGGTTGGGGGTGGCAGGCCTGTTTGCACTCAGGGCACTTAGTGCAGCCAAGCTGAGCTGCGCGCTGTTTAAACAGTGTCCCCCGCTCAGACACCTGTGCCGAGGAGGAGGGCAGGGCAGGCAGCAGCCTGGGCGCGGGTCCCTGGGCGCGTGCTCCTTGACTGCTTCCCGCCTTGCCCCCACAGCTAGCCCCCCAGGCCCTGGCAGGGTCCTGGCCGCGCCATGCCCAGGGCCGGGCTCTGCGGCTGCTGGGGTGGCCGGGCGCTGCCCCTGCTGCTGGCCTACGTCTGCTACCTGCTCCTCGGCGCCACCGTCTTCCAGCTGCTGGAGAGGCAGGCGGAGGCCCAGTCCAGGTATGAGTTTCAGTTTGAGAAGCTGCGCTTCCTGGAGAACTACACCTGCCTGGACCAGCAGGCCCTGGAGCAGTTTGTGCAGGTGACGAAGGGAACCACGTGGGCCTGGGATGGAGAGTCTTGGGACGGTGGGAGGAATGGGGGTTCCCGTGGCAGGTCCAGAGCCACCACCCAGGGACTGATGCCCTGTTTGGGAGCAGAGTGTGGTGGGAAGAGAGCCTGGTAGGACCCAGTCCTGGATCCTGGCTCCAGGCGTACAAGTGGATGGCTGTGCAAACTTAAACAGGTCATTTCACCTCTCCGGACCCAATGTCCTCACCTATAAGACAGAACAATCACGTCTGTGCTGCAGACATTTGACAGCAGATTAAAGGCATTCTCTAGGCCGTCACTTGCATAAGTGTGAAGTGTCAGTGTTACCAACGCTGTCCAAATTTCCTTCCCTCACACTCCAGGGCTGCGACTCCCTCTGCCTTCTCCCCAGCAAACGTCTCTGGGCTGGGGGCTGCGGGTGGGAGACACAGGCTAACATCAGGAGCGGCCACCAAGCTGGCCTTTCCCGGCCTCATTCCACCTGGAGCTGGGCTTGGTGGGCAGCGGCCAGGGTGACTGAGCCCTGCCAGCGCTGCACCCATGGAGGACTCTCCCCTGGTGGCAGAGCGGGTCACCCCATGCCTGGGCCCGTTCTGCTTCCCTGTTTCCCAGAAACAAGGCAAAAGTAGGGGTCACAGGGGAAGGTGAATGCATTTGAGACACAGCTGAGCAAGTGACAACACCCACTGCAAAGGAATAGACCAAATACAGATTCATCATCATAACTGGTACTTACCGAGCACCTGCCATGTGCCTAAAACACTGGGGGACACGACCGTCATGACCCATTGCCTGACATGGTGTTGTACAGGTGTTTTCTCATAATTTCCTGTAACTATCACTCGCTCCAGTTTGTAGATGGGACCTGGGGCACAGAGAGGTGGAGTCTGTTGGCAGAGGCTGCACAGCTACTGGTGGAGACAGAGCTGGCTGTGGGGCTCTTGTTCTTCACCAGGCAGATCAGCCTAAGTGCCAGGGCCAGGATATAGCCTGGAGCAGCGGTTCACAGATGCCCAGTAGCATCACCTGGGAGCTTGTTCGAAATGCAAATGTGCGGGCACCACCCACACCTGCTGACTCGGACCCCAGGCTGGGGCAGCAGGCAAGCTCCCAGGGGATGCTAGGCCCCCTCAAGAGTGAGAACAGCTGGCCTACAAGATGATGTGTGGGATGGTGCTCAGAGAACTTTCTGGAGCTGTGAGAGACCTAGTCTGGCTCTTTCTTCCAGGAAATGAGGCCTCTGGCTTCAAGCTTCACTTCCTTGCTCCTTGGCGGACAGGGTTAGTCAAGGCTGGGGCCACAGTACCCGTATCGGGGTTGAGAAAGGTTCAGGAGCTTCCCAAAACCCCAGGGTAAGGCAAAAGCCCTGGAGACCCTGAAACCCCCTCCTTCCTCAGCCCTGGGTTAGAGACAAGAGCAGGGGGCAGAGGGCGTGGGAAGGATTCATGGAGCTAGCTGGGACCTAACCAAGAAGGAGCGAGGCCGTCAGCTTGCCTGCAGCCCCGAGGGGCCCCCCCAGGGAAGACGGGACACCTCTTTCCCTGAGAGTCCTCAGCCTCAGGAGAGACCTTCACTGGCCAGGGGCAGTCGGGCTGGCAGAAGAACGCTGGGGTGAGATTCTGGGAGAGCACACATCCTTGTTGAAATCACCCACATACCACACACACACAGCCATGAACAGTGTTAAAAGCAGCGTTAAACACTGGTTCAATGAGGAAGCGCAGCTAGCCCAGGTTCACAGAACTGGGAAGTCTGCCTCTTTCTCTACTACGCGCGATTCTTAGCAAAGAGAACACCGCTGCCCCTGCACCCCCCCACCTGCTCTCAGCACTGTCCGATGTCAAGGCCCTCCTCAGGGGGACAGAGAGCCTCGGGCTTGGGATAGCCCAGGACTAGGGTGAGTGCTGCCCAAAGCGGGGAGGGTCTCCGGGGAGCAAGCATGTTAGCCACTGTTTGGCCTGGCCTCTCCGGGTGTGTGGGAAAGTCAGAAAGGCCAAAGTCCACGTCTTAAGAGGCCAGTTCCTGCCAAAGTGAGGAAAAGCAGACAGCCTGTGACTGAGGACACCCAGACTGGCCCAGCCCAGCAGGCCACCCCACCCCAGCCAGAGAACACTCACCCAGCCAGTAGGAGACGGTTCCCACAGGAACTGGAAGCCAGAGCTGCCGTGCCCACCCCACCCCCACCACCCCTTGTCTTTGGGGCTCTGCCAGGTGACAAGGCTGTACTGAAAGGGGACAGGGTTGGGGGGCAGGGGAGGAGGGAGCCGTGCCCATCTCCAAGAGGGCTGGGCCCAGGGGTTGGGGGTGGGGTGTGTTAGGTTTGAGCCTGCAAAGCTTCAAGTTGTGTAAATACACGTGCAACATACAGTAGCCGCACACACATGTATACAACACACCATATACATACACCAACCACTACACATACACACACACAGGCACACGCCACCTCTGTCCTGGCCTCTGATGGAACTTCTCCTGCAGGCATGGGCTGGGGCTCACTAGAGGGCAGCAAACAGCAAGGCTGCCCGCTCACCTGGAATCTCAGAGACCACAGGTCCTCTCTCTCCCTCCATCGGCCTTGGGGGGCGGGGAGCCCCAAGGCTTCCCTGTGGTTCCCAAAGCCCAAGTTCCCCAGAAAACCCTTCTGGGCACATCCAACCTGAAATCCCCCCATTATTCTAACAACCTACTCATGTGTCATCCTCGTGGCAGCATCTCCCACTGGGGCCCCCCCGTTAGGCATCCCCCATCTCACCTCCTTGGGCCCATTTCCCTCCAGCGTCTGGGCTTACAGCCCACACCACGGTCAGCCCTGGCCAGTGGACGGGCACTGGCTTGGAGTCCAGTGACCTTGGGCAAGTCACTTAGCCAGTCCGAGCCTTCTTTTCCTTTCCCGTGAAAGGGGAACAGCACTGTCTAAGGGTATCATTGAGATGACACAAGTGCACCCTGCTAAGAGCATGTGACAGCTGGTGCTCAGTAACCACCAGCTCCCTCTTCCTCCCCTGCCGTGCCGCCCCCACAGGTCATCGTGGAAGCCTGGGTGAAAGGTGTGAACCCCAAAGGCAACTCTACCAACCCCAGCAACTGGGACTTTGGCAGCAGTTTCTTCTTTGCGGGCACGGTCGTCACCACCATAGGTAAAGGGCTGGGGTGGAGAGGGGCTGCCCCAAGGCCCCTGTCTCAGTGTGGGCTTCCCCAAAGCAGTCGCTGAGACAAGGGTGTGGTTTATCTAGGAGATGATTCAGGAAGCGCAGGTAGGTGGGGAGTGGGCAGGTGAAACGAGGGGAAGAAGAAAATCAAGTTTGCAGTGATGAGCAGGTTGCTGGTTTGGGTCACCGGACTCACTCTGCTTGAGACTGTCCAAGAGCCCAGGTAGAGCCCGTGCTCAGAACAGTCCCAGCAAAGGACAAGAATGAGGGGCTATTTAGCTACCAACTCCTGCCCTCGCTGGTTGAGAGCTGATTCTGAGTGTACTAACTTTCCAGCATTTCAAACCTGCCGGCAGACCAAGCACTCTCCTGCAGCCACAAAAGTCTCTCGGGTAGAAAGAAATGAAGAGACTGGAGTGGGGAGTGGGGAGTGTTGTTTATATATAGGAACTCTCCACCAAAGCTGCAGGGCATGTCCCCAGTGTTCAAGGGGCCAGGGCACTGACAGCATCTGCTACAGCCCCTCAGCCAGAAAACCCTCCATCCCACCCCAGGCTCCTCCTAACCCAGGTCTTCCTGTCCATTCGATTAAGTCCAATTCCACACACCTCCCTTGAACTCAGGTGACATTCCAGGTAGAGTGATGGAGTGGGGGGTTGGGAGATAGAAACTCAGATCAGATCCAGCCTTGACCCCCCAATCCAATAAAGAGGGATACAATAAGTACACCAAAAACAATCACATAAGGCAAAGTAGATAATTAGATAAGAATGACACAAAACTATGGGGAATTACACCCAAGAGGGAGGAAGAGAGTGGCAGTCAGGAGGGCTTCTTGGAGGCAGTGTCATTTGAGATGGGCCTTCAGAAATTAGCAGGATTCCTACAAATAAAAGTCATTCTAGCAGAGGTCACGGGAAGAGGGGGGCTCCCCCACCTGCCCCAGAGGCGGCAGAAGACAGCCTGAGTCAGAGTCTGGGGAGGAGGAGCGGTGCAGTCTGGACTCTCGGCCCCGTATTTGCACACTCCCCTTCCCTCGCAGGATACGGCAACCTGGCGCCCAGCACGGAGGCAGGTCAGGTCTTCTGTGTCTTCTACGCCCTGGTGGGCATCCCACTCAACGTGGTCTTCCTCAACCACCTGGGCACAGGGCTGCGTGCCCACCTGGCCACCCTGGAGAGGTGGGAGGACCAGCCCAGGCGCTCCCAGGTACGGCTCCTCCCTCCCTTGCAGCCCTGCTGTGGCAGATCAGTCACAGGTTGAGTCCTCTAGAACAGCGGTCCCCAACCTTTTTGGCACCAGGCATGGGTTTCATGGAAGACAATTTTCCCACAGACTGGGGGGACGGGGCAGGGGAGTGTGGAGCTCAGGCGGTGACGCGAGGCCCCTACCCTAACAGCAGCCCAGGAGTTGGGGACCACAGGTCAGAAGCAGATGCTGAGACAGAGTTTGGCGTGCAAGGTGTTGGGGTGGACACCTGTGGAACAGAAGGGGCAGACACAGGACTGGGCGGAGGGAGGGGTTGAATTTGGGTGCGGCTGGACTAAGGCTTGGCCTCAAGGAGCTCTGCAGCTCGTGTGGGCCGTCAGAGTTGTCTCACAGAGCCTGGGCCAGCTAGGCTTTGATACCAGCTCAATCGGGCGCCAGCTATGGCCTTCCCAGGAAGAGCGTGCCCTTGGCCAGGTGGTTCCCTACAGCTGAAGAGCACCCTTTGGGAGCTGGCAGCTGGCCAACAGTTCTCCTTCAACGGGCGCATCTGGGCAGTGCATCTCTGTGGTCGTGACAGAGCCCCAGCATCCTTTTGTGCAGAAGAAAACGAGCTCCGGGCCACCCCGCCCGGCCCTCATAGGCCAGAGGCGCACTAGCAGGGCAGGGGTGCAAGAGTAGTCTGGGACGGTCAATGACAGTCCTCTATCCCAGGTATGAGTCCCCAGGGGGCCTGTTCAAGTGAGGCCCCAAACCCGAAGGGGTCTCCAAACCCCTCCTTGCCCCACTACCACAATCCCTCTGCCCGAACCTTTCCCCTGGCGGGGCGAGATCACTGGTGCTCGGACCACACGCACACTCCCGCCCCTAGTCTGCAGAGCAGGGAGGGCGCGGCGTCACGCAGCCCTGCTCCCAAGTCCGCCACAGACCCCCGGCCTTACGCAACCCAGGAGCCCTTCGAGTGGGCTCAGCGCAGACTCCCTCCCTCCCTCACAGCTCCTACAGGTCCTGGGCCTGGCTCTGTTCCTGGCCGTGGGGACACTGGTCATCCTCATCTTCCCACCCTTGGTCTTCAGCCACGTGGAGGGCTGGAGCTTCTGCGAGGGCTTCTACTTTGCTTTCATCACGCTCAGCACCGTCGGCTTCGGGGACTACGTTGTGGGTGAGAACGAGACAGTCACGTATCTCCGGCTGGGGTGTCCACTGGGATTCAGGGGATGGAGAGGTGTCAGCTGAGGATAACTACTGAGGGTCACGCAGCCCCTGGTATTCTGAGGCCACTGCAGATTCCCCGCACATCCTCGGAAGACTGTGGTCTGGGACCCACTGCCATTTCCCCCAGGGACCGCCACTGCCAGTGCTAGTTAGGAAGAGGGAGGGGTCCTGGCTCGGGAGGGCCCTCCTGCAATCTGGGGGGCTGGCTGTGCCCCCAGACCCCTGGCATTGATTCTGTCCCTTTCCCCGGCAGGCACGGACCCCAGCAAGCATTACATCTCAGTGTACCGGAGCCTGGCGGCCATCTGGATCCTTCTGGGCCTGGCGTGGCTGGCGCTGATCCTCCCGCTGGGGCCACTGCTTCTGCACAGGTGCTCCCAGCTCTGGCTGCTCAGCAGGGGCCTCGGCCCCAAGGACAGGGCAGACCCTGACCCCGATGGGCTCCCCAGACCTCAGAAGATCCCCATCTCTGCATGAGGCCCGAGTGGTCCCCGAAGCCCCTCCCATCCCCCCCAGCCCACCCTATATGCCCTCTGGATTCCAGCCCTGCCACCTCCCCTCCCCACCCACTCACTTCTCAGCCAGGGCTGGCCTAAGGAGCGCTCCAGAGAGAGAAAGGACACAGGTGTGTCCAAGAAAGTAACAGAGGGGAGAGGCAGAGACGGGATCAGAGATGTGTGTGTGTGGATCGAGACATGCACCCTCGTCCCCGAGCCCCTCAAAGGTAACCTGGAAAAGTCAAATCCACCATGGGTCATTGTGCCCAGATCTCCATTCCCAGGAGAGCTTATACAAATGACAAAGGCTGACTTCATTTTCGCCTCATTTGATCTGTGCACAGTGTGCATTTGCCAAGCCCCCACTATGTGCAGGCGCTGTGCCAGGCTCTGAGGACGCAGTAGTGGAAGCTCCTGCCCCTGGTGTGCCTTTGGTCTCGTGGGAGGACTAGACAAGTAGAGAGGCAGCCCCAAGACAGCACCCAAGATGCTATGACAGGAACAGACCTGGGGAGATGATGAGAGCCCATGGGAGTGGCTGGCAGGGGGCTGGGCACAGACTTTGGGACAATCTTAGTGAAACAAGGATATCTGCCCTCAGGAAGCTCTCCACTGAGGGGCAGGCAAGCAGCCTCTCAAAGCTCGCCAGCTCCCCTGCCTCGACGTCTAGGGCTGAAGAGGGCTTAGGACCTCTTGGGTGTACCCACCCCTGCCATTTTCCTGGACATGGCCTCCCCTGACCCCCACAAGGCACTCCCTTGACCTCATCACTCCCTCTGGGCACCTGCCTTCTTAAGAGCCTTTCCAGACACCCCCTGGGAAGCCAGAGAGCCAGCAGATCCCAGAGCTTTCCAGCAAATGAGTTCCATGGAGCTCTGACCTCCCCTGGGAATGTGCTCTCCAGGCCTGGCCTTTCTGCTGCCAGACTGCAACATCTCTGGCCAGAAGGGAGATTTAGACCAGTCCATCCCACGGCCCAATCTCACCAAGAACTGGAAACTCTGGCCCCGACCTCCCCCAACTCCCAACAGCAAGAAGGCCCATGGGTGGCCACATGCTCTGGATAGGACTAAAGCAAGGCTGTGCAGCGGAGGAGGCTCCAGGCAGCAGGAGGGATCAAGCTTGCACTGCAGGACTTCCTCACATCCAAGAGAAGACTCTTCACACACCCTCCATTCTGGGTGGAGGAGGGACTCAGGGTACATTCTCAGAAGCAGGGAAAGGACAAGCCCCCTGGTTAAGGCTCCCCTTGCCTCCCAAGCTCATGGGCAAGTTGAAATCAGCTGGGGTCCTTCCTTGGGGGGGACACAAAGGAAAAAACAGTGGTGTGGGAGATCCAGGGAGGAGACTGACCGACAGATAGCCCCAGAGTCCAAGGACTTAAGCAGGGGCCCTAAGACAATAAACTTGGCCTCCACTTCCTCTTCCCCCTGAGTGTGGTTTCCAGGAGTCCCTCCCACTGTCACTGCAGGAAATGCTGGGGGGCTCTGGGCCCCTTCCCTCCTAGGGCTTGTGGTCGCCCAGCAGCCCTCTGTTCCGGCCTGGGCCTGGGGGCTGGGCACTCCACACACATTTGAGGCGGGGCCAGATGCCCACACGCAGAGCCTCTATTTGTCCCTGGAATTGGATCCCAGGGCAGGGTGGGACAGGGTTGTCCCCTCTGGGGGGGAGGGGGGATCGCCCAGGGAGGCGTTTGCTAGAGGAGGGACCAGCTGGGCTCCTGGTCCTTCCTTTCCGCCCCAGTCCTGGTCCGCATCTCCGGCAGACTCGGGCTCCCCGCCTCTCCCGCCATGTACCGACTGCGAGCCCGGGCGGCGCCCAAGGGCAGGGCCTGGCGCTGCCCGCTGCCCACCACCTTGCTCCTGCTGCTCGCCTACCTGGCTTACCTGGGGCTGGGCACCGGCGTGTTCTGGGCGCTGGAGGGCCGCGCGGCGCAGGACTCGAGCCGCAGCTTCCAGCGCGACAAGTGGGAGCTGCTGCGGAACTTCACGTGTCTGGACGGCCCGGCGCTGGACTCGCTGATCCGGGTCAGGGGCAGGGGCTGGCCGGGCGGGGCGGGATGGGGAACGTGGGTGCGCCGGCGAGGGGGAGGGGGCCCGGCAGGCCCCGGACGGGGAACCGCGGGGAGCGCACACGCGGCACGACGGGGCGGGCGTTTCCGCGCGGGGCCTGGCGGGGGGCGGCACCCCCAGGAAAGGACCCGGCTCTAGCGGCAGTGTTGCACCGCCGGGCTCCGAGTCCTCCTTTAGGGGGCGCGGGGGCAAGACTGGCCCGGTGGGGAGACAGATGCAGGCCGCAAACCTCCGAATCTGGGGACGAGGGCGACAGGGTCGTGCCTCCCTGGGTCGGAAGCCCGCAGGCAGGGCCGACCAGGTGGAGCCAGAAGGAGGAAAGGCAGCGTTTTTGCTGGCGGGAGGTGGCAGGTCGCGCCGGGACGCGCAGCGCTGTGCTGGGGTCGGACGGAAGGCGAAGGATGGACGGGCACACCTGGCCCTTCCAGGGCGCGAGCCCGGGCGCGAATATGCGAACTGCGGACGAGGACGCCAGGGGCGCTGGCCCAGGCTAAGGACCAGCAAGACCGGGGAGGGCACGACCAGGGAGCCTGGGGGAGGGCGCGCCCGTCCTGGAGGGCGGGTGCACAGGGCAAGGCGCGCTGCCTGGGGCAGGCGCAGCGGAGAGGGGGCTCGCGGTGCGCAGACCCGGGGTCGAGAGAGGGAGAGTGGACGCCGGGCCGCTTTTTGGCCGAGCCCGCCTTGCTCCAAGTCCTCGGACACCCAGGGCTGGGTGCGCCGCCCCAGCCGCGGAGGCCGGGAAGGGCTCAAGGCGCGGGTGGGAGAGGAGGCAGAGGTCTCAAAGGGGGAGCCCTCAGAGGGTGGGGACTCAGGGGGCAGAGCTGGCAGGGCAGGGTTCTTGGGGCGGGGCATCCCGATGGATGGAGGTCTCCTCAGACCCAGGCGACGCCAGACTGGCAGCTGCTCCATGTGGCGGATGCATTAACGTCCCAGGCCCTGGCTCGGTGCCCACACCCCTTCCTCTGAGAGCCCAGCACCCAGGCCTAGACAGCTGCGCGCCAGCCCTGAACCCTGCCTTGCAGTCCTGGTGGCCCCTCCGCAGAGGAAGCCAGGCCCTGTGCCCCAGGCCTCTAGCCAAAGCCATTGCCCAGAAGGTAGCAGGGACATGTGTCAGGGCGGGAAGGTTCCGAGAGCGGAGAGGAGATGGAGTTCGGAACCCTGGAACAAGGCCGATTCCACAGGTCTGGAGCTAAGCAGGGCATGAGCCATCTCTGCTAGGGATCTAAAGTGATTCCTCCACCCTCCACCCTCCACCCCTCTACCCCTCCACCCTCCACCTGCAAACTTCTGCAAATATTAGTACATCAGCTCGGCCCTGCTGCTGCTGAGGCTGTCTGATCCTGGTGCCTGGCCCAGGAAGATGACTATGACACTAATGATAGTAAACGCTTCCGTGCAGCACTGTGCCTAGTGCCTTACACATACTAACTTGGTTTGTGCTCACCTCCCTTGCAGGAGGGCACTCGTATTGTCATAGAGGTGAAGAAACTGAGGCTCAGACAGGTTAAGTGGAAATACATGGCTACACAGCCCCAAGCTGGGGCCATGAGCCACTATGAGTGCTGCTTCAGGGTGGACCTGTGCCCGGCCAGGCCCTCATCTCCGTAGGCTTCCCTCCCACCCCCTCCCGCTCCATCCCCACCTCACCCCCTTCTTCAACCCCCCTGTGGCTTCAGCCCTCCCCAGGAATAAGGATGTGGTATCTAGCCCACACCTTCCCTCTGAGAACCAGACATGTTTGTGCAACTTCTCAAATTCCTCAAGGCAGTCCTCCTCCTCCCAGCCCTGCTCCTTCAACCTGTTCCAAGTCTCCGACATTTGTTCCATGTCCGCACACCCTCTCAATCCTCTGGGATGCCTCCCTCGAGGCCCATATGCCACCCATACCAAGTGGGGCCAGAGGCTGGGACTTCCGGATACTTCCTCTCTGTTCCTCCGACACACTCCAGGCCAGCATGCAGGGCAGGCCCTCTCTGCCACTCACCCCTGCAAGAGTCTACCCCCTTCTGATCTGACAAACTTCCATACTGCCAGCTGCCACTGGGCAGGAAAACCTGACCCTCCCCTTCGCTCGGTGACCTTAGATGAGGCCTGCCACTCCATCCCTGGCACAGCAGAGATAAGCACAGCTTGGTGATCGGGGGATCACCTGTCAGTCTCCCGAGTCTAGCAGTCTAGACACCTCACCTCCCAGCCTCTGCTGCTGCAGTCCCACCTACCTGAATGTCCTTCCACCAGAAGCTATCCTACCTGGCCCTCAGGGAAGAACCCGTGAAAACGTCACCTCCTCCATGAAGCCTCTGCTCCTACCCCCATGAGAATGAACACCTTTCTTCCCCGTATTCCTGCAACATGGTGACGATAGCAACTGCTAACATTTACCACGTGCCGGGTACTTCTATAAAGTCTTTACACACAACATTTCATTTAACCGTCACAACAACTCTATGAAGTAGATATTATTAGTATTCCCATTTTATAGGTAAGGAAACTGAGGCATAGGGAAGTTGAGTAACTTGCCCAGGACCGTGCAGCTGTACTGCCTCCTTAATGCCCCAAGAGGCACTGAGCGCATTATATTAAAGTTAATTAAGTTTATCTCTATACCACTGAGGGCTGAGGTCATGTCTCTATTATCTTCATGTCCCCTAAAAGCAGCACGTGTCATGCCTGGCCTAGTGCTTGTTGCAGGAATGGGAGTGCGCAGGGCAGAAAAGGAACGGTTGGTCTACTGGCTGGTGAGCTGTCAGACCCCACCCTGACCTGGGCTCTGGGGTAAAGAGAGGGCAAGGAGCTGCCCCATGGGAGCCACCCTGGAATCCCTGGCTGGAGGGGTAGGGCCGCCTTGCCAGGCCAGGCTGGAGTGGCAGAGTGATTGTGAGGACTGTGCACGTGTGTGTGTGTTGGGGTGCAGGGACACCCCGCAGAGCCTGGTGGTCACTGCAGCCTCTCCCCCAGGACATCGTGGAAGCGTACAAGAGCGGGGCCAGCCTCCTCAGCAACACCACCAGCATGGGGCGCTGGGAGCTCGTGGGCTCCTTCTTCTTCTCCGTGTCCACCATCACCACCATCGGTAAGGGCCGTGGCCGCTCCCTGAGGGGCGGTGGGGCTGGTTGTCCTCTGTCAGGTTTCCTGGGCCTCATGAATGCACACGTTGCGCCGTGTGCAGCTCCGCAGCATGGACACCACCTGGGCACGGAGTCCCGGGCCCCCCGCAGACCTGCTGAGTCGGTCCTGCGTTCTACCCAGATCCCCAGGGGGTCATGTGCCATGTCCAGGTGTGAGGGGCACTGCTCTAGGGGACTCTGCCTCACACGGCCTTGCAGGAAGCAGCGGTCTCCAGGCAGCAAGAACGATGCCTCTGAGCGCCACAGGTGTCCCGCCCCCTCAGCCCACCCACCCAAGACTGTGCCCGGGAGGTGGCTGGGAGAGGTGAGGGGAAGGTGGCAAAGGAGAAAGGGGCAGAAATCCAAAGGAAGAGCCGCTAGACACCCTATTCTTAGCCCCCGGGGAGGTGGCCACCCATGCCCCTGCCTGCAGCCAAGAGCACCCACTCCCAGAGGCCTCTCCTCGGCTCACGGAAACCCCATTCCCCACCGCCACCTTCCCCCACACAGGGACACCTGGGCTAGCCCTGCCTCGCAGAGCGGCTGACACAGAACTTGTCCCAGCGGGGTGCGTGGGGCTGCTGTGAGGAGAAGGAGAAGAGCAGGCTAGGTCCCTGAAGCTCAAACCCAGGAAAGGATGCAAGGCTGCCCCACCCCCACCGCCTGTCCCCCTGCCCCAGCCCCTGCGTGACCCTGGACTTACCAGCAGGTGGCAGACTGACACCACCGGTGACTTGGGCTACCGCCTCCCAGTGCCTGGCCAGGCTGGATCCTGTTGCCATGACACCACGTCCCAGCCTCCAGCCTCCCCAGGGTAGGGTGAGACAAGAGAACCCACAGGACTCTCCATCTAGTCTTGTTACATCCCCAGGGGCTAAAACAAGGCCCAGCACACAGTGAGTGCTCAATAAACGCTGCCATGTTATGGAATTCCATTAAATATACACTTGAACAGCACGTATTGAGTTCCAGGGCAACGGGGATCTTGAAGCACAGTTACCATGAGACAGGCCCCCCAGATGTGAGAGGACCTTTAGTCTGTGACCCCAACACCTCCCACACCGTCTGCCCCAGGCCTGTGCCTCCAGACCACCAAGTTCAGAGTCTCGCAGCCTGTCTCTTCCCATCTCTACCGTTCCCAGCCTGGACTGTTCCCCAGCTCCTTCCTCTCCACCCAATTTCAGCCACCTCTTAGGGGAAGGAGGGCAGAGGAAAGAGGACTCTGCCCCACCACACACAGTACAATAGGATACACCTGGGGCCTTCTCGTACCAGCCACTGTGCTGGGCGCTTTGACATTTGAGATCTCCATTTGTCCATATGGCAACCTCCAAGGATAGGTCTTGCTATTTGCATGTCACAGGTGGGAGACTGAGGCACTAAGATGCTGTGCAACTTCCCCAAGGTCATATAGCTGGTGAGCAGCAGAGTTGGAATTTGAAACCCATCTAGGGGGCTGCATTGCTGTTTCTGATAGTGTCTGCCCTTGCAGGATTTACAAGATGGGTGGGAGTTCCAAGCAGCGAAGAGATAGCCATTGTGGGCTGAACAATAGAGGAGCTTATGATTCTGTGACTCACACACACACACACACACACACACACCTACACACACCTACACACATGCACACACATGCATACACACATGCACGCACAGGGAGGGAACTCAGAGAGAGCAGGAGGGGCAGGGAGACGGGGTACATCTGGGACACCACAAGGGCAGGAAGGGGTATCTGAGAGGCACAGTAGAGGCAGCCTGTTGGGCAAGCCCGTCACCCTGGGGCCAGCACCCTGTGAGGGCTGTGCTTTCCAAGCCCTGAAATGAAACTAGGTCTGACAGGCACACAGAGACTTCTGGGCCAGTAGGATGGGCCTGAGCTGGACAGCATTCATCATCTATAAACCGCATCCCTGGCTTGCTTATTCATTCACTCATTTGTCCATGCATTTATTCAACAAATAAATTGAGTCACTCATGTGGGCCAGAGTGTTCTAGGTGCTGAGGATGCAACAGTAACCAAAACTCACAAGCCCTGCCCTCGGGGAGCTGGCATTCCAGGGTGAGTGGACACGCAGTAAACTAACAGATGCATGGATAATAATCAGGGCTGGGAGGTGCTTAGAGGAAAGTAAAGCCAGTTAAGAGGGTCTCATAGTGATGGGGGCTACTATAGATGGGGTATCTGTGGGAGGACTCGCTGATACAGTAAAACTGAAGCAGGGACATGGCAAAATAAAAGAGCAAGCTCTGCAGATATCTGAGGAGCGACACTCCTGCCAGCAAGTGCAAAGGCCCTGAGGCAGGAGTGTGACTGGTGTGTTTGGGGAACGGTGAGGAGGTCCAAGTGGCTGCAGACAGTTGGAAACAAGGGCTGAGTGCAGAGAGGGTGCAGAGGAGCCCAGCCATGCCGGCCTTGCAGGGTGCCTGGAGCTCCCAGCAAGGTACGGAGGGACAGCAGGAGACATGCTAAAGGGAGAGGTGACGTGGACGGGGCTGTGGCTACCCAGAGTTCAACAGGTCGCTGGTGAGGGCTTCACTGACGTCCACTGACTTTGCCGACCCTAGGGATGACCGAGAAGGATGGGGAGGGGAAACCCCATTTCATGTCAGCCGTAGCAAGCCGCAGGCCTCCCGGGCGCTCGTCCCAGAGCTGGAATCTAGGTGCCACCATCCCACTGGCGAGAACGGAATGAAAGGACCGCAGGGACAGAGGATGGAACTTGGGAGGGACCCACAGCTGGAGGAGAGAGGGATGGAAATCAAGGGGTTTACCCCTCCCCAGATGCAACCAGAAAGGAGAACCCCCTCCTTTAGAAGGGGACACCTACAAAGGCCAGCAGGGGGAGAAGCATGGGGACTCAAGGGGCCTCCGAGGTCCTCAGACCAGAAGCCAGGTCAGTGGAGTTGCACCGTCCCTCCATCCATTCACACAGCAAACGCTTATTTAGCACCGTGCATACGCTAGATGCTCGAGGGCTCACGGTCCCGTCTGCAGCACACCTCCGTTGCCTCCTATCATGCCCACCACACTCCGCAGGTGGATGTCAACATCCCCATTTTACAGACAAGAAAGCTGAGGCTCTGAAAAGTCAAGCCTCTTACCCAAGGCCCCACAGCCTGCAAGGGGCAGAGCTGGGGTTCAAACCTGGCAAGTGCATCAGACTCCAAAGCCCACGCTCTGGACTCGCACTGCACTGGCCTCTCCCAGGACCGGCCAGTGAGGTGGGCAGGGACGTAAACCACCAGGTTGGGTACAGTACAGGTGAGTGCGGGGAGTGTGAGTGCACTGACCCCACCTGAGGGAGCGGGAGTGTTAGGCGACGATATGGGGCAGGGTGGGAGGCGTTTGTTCTTTCACTTACACATTCATTCATGTGTTTCCTCATTCATTCATTCAACGTCCATACTTGTCCTTACTCAACACACATATGGGGGTAAGCACCTGCTAAGGGGCAGACCTTGTGCCAGTTGTTAAGGATGTAAAGATGAGTTAAGACCCAGCGCCCGCTCTTGAGGGGCTCACCGTGCTCGGAGGAGGCAGACGCGGAAACAAATCACTCACCCAGGGCAGTTGCCCCCGAGCCGGGGCGGAGTGGGGGGCAGCCCTGGAGGAGGCGCCGCTCCACTGGGGAGTGGGACACTGGAAGGGCCATTTACAGGTGGGCAAGAGAGGCACACCGTCTTCATAGTGGGGCAGTCATGTTCCAAGGCACAGAGCTGCGACAGGGCCTGGGGGCTGCAGGGGCAGGGGCGAGTGGGGGAAAGTGGGGGCACAGCTGGGGCTCAGAGAGAGGCTGGGTGAGAGTTTGGACTCTCCCCAGCAGACATGGACTAATGGAGGGTTATAACCCGGGTAATGGTCTGATCAGGTTTGCATTTTAGAGGGATGAGACAGTGGTAGTGACCAAGGAGGTCGGAGTCAGAGGCGGAGGACACAGAATGCTCGGCCGACAGAGTCCTTTGTGAACATCTCATGCTCCCCCAGCCCCTGCCCTGTCTCCCCCCCTCGGGTCAGCAGATGCTCCGTCCTCTGTCCCCACCCCACAGGGCTTGGGCGGGGCGCCCAGGCGAGTTAGTCTGGGTCCTCCCGGAAGCAGACGTCAGGACAGAATGAGACGTGCGAGAGAGACACTGGGTGGGGACTTCCACGGATGAGGGGGCAGGAATAGACGGCAAAAGCCTTGGGCTGCAAGCGGGTCTGACGCCCGTGAAAGGAGAGAGGAAAGGAAGGAGGCTTGGGCGGAAGAGCCGCAGATGCAGTGTGGCTCTGAGGCCGTCCGGGCCAGGCCTTGGGAGCCCCGAGCAGAGGTTGCCTGCAGGGACACGCTTTAGTGCCCCAGGAGCCCGCACCCGCAGACAGCATGGCCGCGGTGTGGATGGTGCAGTGGATCCCCAGGGTGCAGCAGCTGGAGGCTGTCCCCTCCCTGTCCCTCATCCCTCTGCCCACCAGAGAGGCAGGAGAGGAAAGAGGAGCCCCTCACACGCGGAGGGTCTGGGCTCACGCGCGCTGCTTAGCCCCCAGAACATCCCCTCCCACCTGGAGACTGGCGCATGGTCCGGATTCGGGAGGCGCCGAGAGGGTGCGTGGAGGGGGAACGCACAGGGCCTCTGCGCAGCGCCTGGCACGGGGAAGGACGGGCGTGGCGAGGACCAGCGGCCCATCCTGAGTGGGTTAGAAGGAGGGCCCAGGGGTGGGCCCAGGATGGGGGTGGGGGGAGCGGGCAGGGCCGTGTGGACAGGCCCCGAGTGCCCCCTCTCCCCGCAGGCTACGGCAACCTGAGCCCCCACACGATGGCCGCCCGCCTCTTCTGCATCTTCTTTGCCCTCGTGGGGATCCCGCTCAACCTCGTGGTGCTCAACCGCCTGGGCCACCTCATGCAGCGGGGGGTGCACCGCTGCACCCGCAGGCTGGGGGGCGCCGGGCGGGTGAGGGCTCTGGGGCTGGGGTCTCTGACGGGGAGGGGGAGCGGGGTTACCGTGGGGACGGGTGGGATTGGGGGTCCTGCCCAGAGTGGGGTCCTGGGTCGTAAAGGGGCGTCCGTGGTGGAGACGGCGGGCCTGGGAGGCGGGAAGGACACGGGCAGCAAGGGCACAGGCTCCCGGCGGGAAACCTGGAGGACAGAGGACAGGGGAAGGGCCCTGGGCAGCGCCCTTCTTACGGGGGAGCTCTGGCTGCCCCCAGCGCGACACCCCAGGCTGTCTGCACCCTCGGCCCAGGTGCGGGCAGAGGCCGCGGGGGTGGAAGGGGCCGCTCGGAGGGGTGGGGCTGAGGCGCGGCGCCACTGTCCACACACAGGACCCCAGCACGGCGCGGTGGCTGGCGGGCTCCAGCGCCCTCCTCTCCGGCCTGCTGCTCTTCCTGCTGCTGCCCCCGCTGCTCTTCTCGCACATGGAGGGCTGGAGCTACATGGAGGGCTTCTACTACGCCTTCATCACCCTCAGCACCGTGGGCTTCGGCGACTACGTGATCGGTGAGGGCCCCAGCGGGCGGCGGAGCTCCAGCTGCCCCGCCTCCCACTCCCCTGCTCCCGCCGTCCAGAGACACGGCCCTGCCGCCTTTGCCCTGTGACGGCCGAGGTCGCTCCTGCACACCTTGACCTGCGCTGGGAGGTCCTCACGTGGCCAACCAGTTGTGCTCAGAGCCCTCCAGATAAGGGGAGTCCCTGCCCGGCCTCTCCTGTCCGTCCTTGCCCTGGGTCTCCCCTCCCCCCACTCCGTGGAGGCCAGCCCACCCCACAGCCTCTGGGCTGGAGGTCACGGCCCTCGGGGTCAGGTGGCAGAGTCTGGAAGACCCATGAAACCCAGCCTCCCAGAGGCCTGTCGGAACACGATTGGCAGCCAGATTCTGCGTGCCAGCAGGACAGCAGGAAGGGCCCTGGGGTCCAGAGGACCGGAGGCTTAATCAGTGGTCTCTGCCCCACGCAGACAGGACAAGGGCCCCAGAAGCCACTAACCCTGCGTGACAAAGCTGAGGTGGACGTCCAGCAGGTGGCAGTGGAGGGACGTCCTGTGCAGTGGCAGGGGTGGCTGAGCCAGCCCAGCTCCATCACCCCCCTCTTCTCCCACCCCTGAAGGGTCACAGCGGTGGCACCACCACCAGGCTGGCCTCAGGAAGCTTTGTACCCTCCCTCTGACCCCGTGGCCCTAAAGTGGGGAGGGGGCCTTGTTCCTCCTGACCCTTTCAACAGCGGACCCCAGGCTGGAATATTGAAAAGAAGTTTTACTAAAGAAACAGCCAGCTAACCCAGTAGGTCGTCACCCCCATTTTACTGAGAAGGAAGCTGAAGCTCAGAGACGCCAAGCCATCTGCCCAAGATTGCACAGCTCATGAGATATAAATTCCCATCTTTTTGACTCCCAAATTCACACCCTTTCCAGCGTGCCTAAAATGTCCCTTTTCTGGGTCTCAGTGTCTCTGTCTGTAAACTGAGGTGATTGCTAAGACCCTTCAGTGCCCTCTGGCCTCTGTGTGCAAGGAGCCCTTCTTGACCCTCTCCTTCCCCAGGAAGAGGGACCTGGTGCTGGAGGCCTCATGCTACCCGCTTCCAGGCCTCCCCCATCTTGGGAGGAGGGCTGGTGTTCTGGAAGGAATTCCTTCCACCTGGGGCATTTTCCCACCTTTACCCTCAGAGTAGAGAGAGGTGTCTGAGAAGAGCTGAGCTCTGCAGCTCCAAGGGCCACATCTTCTCCCCTCACAGCTCAGAGAACGATTCTGGGATCCGTCTTCTCTTCTCTATTCTTACGTCATTCCCCTTGTCCAGGCAAGGCTGTTGCATACAGTTGCATAGGTCGGGCGCTGCACGACCCTATAGGTTTGCCATTCACACAGAGCATAATGAAGATGGCACCCGTGGGGCTGTATAGCCCTCCATCCTTGTCCCGCCTTGGCCCTCATGACCTTTAACAATTATAAATGCTATCTCATCGCCTGCCTAGCTCCTCTGAAAACCTTCATTGCTTCCCCACAGTTTGAGGATGGAGTCCAAAATCCATAACTAGGCCCCCGGGGACCCTGCCTCCCTCTCCAGTCTGAGCTCTCTCCCTTCCACGCTCACTGCACTCCAGCCGCCATAAATACCAGAAATACTGTTCTGGCCGGCTCTGGCAGCTTCCGTCCAGGGCCGTGTGGTCTGACGGGTCCTGCAGCAGCCTCTCCGGGAAGCGACGTGCGGCTGGGGGGGCTCCCCGTGGGGCTGTCCTGAGGCCTGGCCGTGCCCTGTGGCAGGGCAGGGCAGGGCAGGGCAGGGCAGGGCAGAGGGAGGAGGGGCGGCCCTCCTAGACTCGGGCACTGGGAATGGGAGGAAAGGCCTCAGCCAGCATCAAGGAAGCGGTGGTGAGGTGGCGCAGCCAGTCTACGAGGAGGGCTATCGGGGCCCTTCCCACCCCGGGAGCCCCGGCCAGGAGCAGCAGGGTGGGAGCAGGCCCCAGAGCCCTGCCGGGACTCCCTGCCTGGCGAGGCCTGGTCCACAGCAAGGGCCCTTTAAGGCCAGAGGGGCTGCCCGGGCAGACCGCGCCTGCGCAGCGGCCCCCTCACCACGTCTGCAGGGGTTTGCTGCCCACTCCGCGGCCCTCCGCGGCCATTGCAGTGTCCCGTGGCGAGTGACGGCACGGAGAGCCCCACGGCTTCATCTGCAAGGGCTCTTCCTTATACAGTCGGGGAAACTGAGGCCCGGGGAAGGGAAGGGAGTTGAATAAGGTCATGACCAGGCTAGTCAGGGCAAGTCTAGGATAAACCCCCAACCCAAGCCAGGGGGCCTCACACCCCCATGTTCCAGAACCTTCCACACCTATTCCTCAAATCTCTCAGCTTTCCTTGTCCTCCAGCAACAGGGTCAAGTCCTTTCTTCGATGGGAATGCTGCGGTCCCCTGCCTGGCCACTGGATGTGGCCGCCCACGTCCTGCGCCGCCTGCACAGCCACTCCTCTGCCCCAAGGCCGGGGCCAGCGCAGCGCCGGGTCCCAGCCGCCTGCTCCTCCCGGCCCGCGGCCCTCGCTGCCCCCAATTGCATTTGCGGCTCCGTCCGCCTTGCCAGCTGCCAGGTCTCCTGCCACTTGTGATTTCAGCCACAAAAATGAAATAAAGGGGGAGATGGCCGCCTCCTCCCCTCTGTGACCAGGAGCAAGCCAAGCCGGCGGGTGGCAGGGCCGGGGAGCTGGCTCACCACTGATCTCATTTGGGACCCTCAGCGGAATCGCGGCCCCGTAACCCAATCAGCCTAATCCAATCCCAGCTTCTCCAGCAGCACTGGTCACCGGGCTGCAGCCTCACCCCGGCGGGCGTCCGAGCGAGGGCCTGTCCTGTGCGTGGCCTGGATAGAGGGGCCGTCTGGGGCGGCAGGACGGGACAAGCGGAGACAGGCGGGGCGCTGAGGCAGAAAGGGCGGTGGGGAAACAGGAGGCAGATCTCCAGCCTTGAAGGAGCCCGGTCTGGTGAGGGAGGCAGCACAGACCCCAGGGAGGGCAGTAAGTGACAGAGAGGGTGCCGTGGCAAGGGTTATCTGAGACACAGCGAGCCCGTCGGCCCTTCCCGGCCGTTACTGCCCGGTGCAGACTGCACCGCGCGGGGGATTTGATGGGGTAAAACAACCAGCCACCCACGGGTCCCGGGCACTGTGGCTGCGTCAGCCCCTGCGGTCCCCAGCAGCGGCAGGAGGAGGACCCTCGCTGTCTCCACCTCACAGCAGAGGGAGTAACCTGTGGCACGAGGGGAAGTAACCGGCCCAAGAGGAGTTGGAAGTGAAGAGCCTTCAGAGCTGAGGGAACAGCAAGTACAAAGGCCCTGAGGCCGGAAGGGTGACAGCTGTGCAAATGGGGAGAGAGTGGCGGGGCAGTCAGGGAGAGGCGCGCTGCAGAGGTGAGGCTTTGGAACTTCAGCCTAAAAGCCCCGGGAGCGATTATGTTCCCCGGTGGGAGTTTCACAGGAGAGGGGGTTCAGGCAGATGGCAATCTCATGCTCCTGAGAACTGAGGCAGGACACGTTCGCCAGCCGTTTACCCGGTCTTCCTAAAGCCCCAGCACGCCACCTCCTTGCAGATGTGAGAAAACCAGAGATAAGCAAATGATAGAGCAGGCGTCACAGTCTCCTGGAGGCATGTTCGAGCACAGACTAGGTCTGCAGTGGGGCTGGTCATGTTCGTCTCTGACAAGCTCTCAGATGACGCTGACACTGCAGGTCCAGGGACCACACTTTGAGAACTGCTGGGGTAGCGCATAAACAGAGTCCCTCGGAGAGACAAAGACGAAATGTAGCTTCCAACCCCAAGCACCAATCCAGGGAGGCTTCCTGGACTCCCAGGGAGGTGACCGTGAGACGCGGAATCAGATCAGTGTGTATCTCCCATGTTCTGTCCCGCTGGCCCCTCAGCTTGCTCAGGTGACCCGGCCAGGCATGCCGCTTCTGTCTGGGGAACGTGGCCCTGGCTTCGCCAGGCCTCTGTCCTCTGACCCCGGCTCTTCCCCAGGGATGAACCCCTCTCGGCGGTACCCGCTGTGGTACAAGAACATGGTGTCGCTGTGGATCCTCTTTGGGATGGCGTGGCTGGCCTTGATCATCAAACTGATCCTCTCCCTGCTGGAGACCCCGGGAGGGGCGTGTTCCTGCTACCACCACCGCTCCGAGGAGGACTTCAAGTCCCCGAGCTGGCGGCAAGGCCCAGATGGGGAGCCGGAGCCCCACTCCCCACAGCAAGGCTGCTGTCCAGAGGGGTCTATGGGAATCATACAGCACCTGGAACCCTCCACTCAGGTTGCACATGGTGGCAAGGACCGATAGTTCCCTCCAGGATTTGCTCCATCTTCTGCCTCAGTAACAAGACCTCTCGTTTTAAGCTTGGCACATGACCACCCAGACCAAAGACTACATTTTCCTCCTCCCTTGAGGCTAGGTGCAGCTATATGATTAAACTCTGCCCAATAAGATATATGAAGAAGTATCTTGTGTGACATGGAATGTGACTTTCAGGTGGGACAAGGCATTCCCCTTTTCCCCACTGCCTTACTCTAGCTGGCTGCAATGCTGATAGGGTGGCTGGAGCTCTGGCAGCCATATCGTGCCATGAGGTAGAGGCCATGTTTGCAACTGGTGGCATAATAAAGATAGAAAGATCCTAGATCCCTGATGACCACAGAGCCAGCATAACAAACCTGGACCGAATACCACCATATTTCATTTGTGTAAGAGAGAAATAAACATCTAAGACACTATCGTTTGTTTTTTTTCTGTTGCTCATAACCAAACCTAATTCTAATCGACATACACATCCAGAGACAAAGAGAGCTTCTGAGACTGGAGCCTACACAGAGGGAAACCACCCCTTCCCCAAGTGAGTTTGTCCAGGACTGGTGGCGAGAATGGATTGAGGACTGGACTGCTGGCCCCCTCCCATACCTTCAGAGACCCTCCAGATAAACTCACTCAAGATTTACTGAGGCTACTCAGGGCTGCTACAGCCAGCAGGTGGCTGGTCCCAGTTCGGCTGCTGACTCCTTGCTCGTTCACACCACAGAAACGCCTGGGACAGGCCAGTGGGCTCCTCCTTTCTCGCCCCGGCCCCTGCATTTGAAAGCTCCAGCCGGTTTGCAGAGCCAGGTGGGTTCGAGCAGGCCACCTCCGTTTGCAGAGCACCTCACCTCGAGCATTTGTCCCTCACTCAGCGTTGCTACTGAGGCAGCACATAACGTAGCGGTCCCCACCACACACACCTACACACCCAGGTCCTGCAGCCCAGCCAGGAGCCCCTGCCTGTACCAGCCAGCACCCGAGGGTCACCCGGGGCAGCTGGTTCTTGCCTTCAGTGGGCACCTGTGAGTCTGTTCCCTCCACCCATCCTATAGGTGGCATCATCACAGGGACCCAGGGAGCTCCATGTGGCCCTTCCCCGAGGACAAAGCCCTCAGCCTTGGAGCCCTGCTGGAACCGGCTCAGGGGCAGCTGTTTGGCCAGTGAGGCGGTGAGGCTGTTACACCATCCCGCTTGCACCACCGGCCTAAGTGGACCAAGGCCAAAGCCAGGAGCAACACCGGGGAGTAAACGCAGTGTCCAAGCTCACTTCCCGAGGCCCACAGCCGGGGGGCACAGGGAAACGGAGGCGAGGAGATTGCTGGAAGCCTAGACGTGGCATCCTGTGTACTCACCACACTCCAGAAAGAGGACCCAGCAATTCAAAACAGGGAGCAAGGGACAGGCCAGCATGCTGGGGTGGCCACTGTGATCCCAACTCTGTCTCGCCCGGGGCCCCTTCTCCACATGCCTGGCGACCCCGGGCTCAGTGTCTCCCTCCCCTGTGGAGCCCTTCGCCTCTCTGTGCCCACCCCTACCCTGCTGCTCGGACATGCTTGCCCCGGAGGGAACCAACCTGGGGCGCTGGGAGGAAGCAGTCTGCTCCACAGCCAATGAGCAGAGTCGCTGGAACTCTGAAGTCCAAATCCAGGGCGTGGGGTGGGCTGTGGGTGAACGGGGTCAGGGTGGGGTCAGGCTGGGGGACACCAGGAGAGGTCTGCATCTGAGAAAGGCACAAGAACAGAGTGTCAGACCTCGGTTGGGAGCCACAGACCCGCACGGTCAGTGAGACTTGCGCGTGAGCGAGAGCGGGGGAGGTGGGAGGGAAGACGATGAGACAGGGCAGGCCGAGAAGCCGTCTCGTGGGCTGTGGGTAAGGACCCTAATCGCTCGTTACTTCCTGCAACCTCAGCCGGCCACGGGAGGCCTTGAGGAGGCAAAGGGCACCCTCAGAGTGTGGCCCTGCAGGGTGCTGCGTTTGGAGCCAGCCTGCGGGTGTTGAAATCCCGGTTGCACCGCTGGCCGGCTCTGTGACCCTGGGCAAATCTTGGATCAGTTTCCTCCTCAGCGAAACGGAGATAAGAGAAGCTGAGATCTCCCGGGACGACATGAGTGGCCGTGTGCAAGCGAGGAGCTGAGAACGGCTGTATCAGCCCGAGGAAGCGCCAAGTGCCTTGCAGCAGCTGCCAGCGTTCCACAGCCCAGCCCAGGGACAGGGACGGGACGCAGATGCTCCGCAGGCGGCGGTTACGTGGCAGGCAGCACCTCCGCTGACCCCTCCGGGGGCCGCCTGCAGGCTAGGCTGAGCACGCAGTGACGCAGGACTGAGCCCTGCCCTTGGGGGGCTCCCAGGCTGATGCCATCGCAGTGCTGGCCAGGACTAGGGGACCGCACACATGTGACTCACGGGGAACCTCGAGACAGAGGCAGGAAGAGCATGCCGAGCATGCGAATGCGGGGCCAGGCGACTGCCCGCCGCCACCAGGCCAGGGCAGGCAGGCCTCTGACACCACTGGCTGCTCCAGCGCGGTTGAGGGAAGATGAGAGTCAGCGTCACCGGGTGGTTCCCGCGCAACAGCAGCATCTTTTATCGTTATCGTCACCCTTATTAATTACTGTTGTTTCTTAACAGTGACTGGGTGCTTATTATGTAGCAGACACTGTTCCAAGCCCTTCACTGGTGCTGAGGCATTTACTGCTCCCACCAACTCTGCAAGAAAAGAACTATTATTTTTCATGCCGTTTTATGATGGGGAAGATGAGAGCCTCAGTGAATGTTAGGACCAAAGGCAGCCGCCCCGTTCCTGCGGGCCACATGAGGGGGCCGCTGGCCCTCCATGTGGAGGGGGCACAGGGAGCCTCTTCCTTTAAGCCCTGCGTGATCTTGGCCAGCCACTCCCCTTTCTGTGCCTCAGTTTCCTCACCTGCAAAAGAAGGGGTTGGCTTCAGGGAGTCTGAATCTTACTACTACTTCCACCCCCTCAGCCTCGGACTGCCACGGTTCAGAAAGGGCAGCTCCCAACCCCACCCGTCTCAGTCCCCCTGGGGCTGACTCAGGGGTTTGGATCCAAGGAGGTTCTTGGATCTCCGTCTCTCTCTCTCTGTCTGTCATTCACAGGACCTGGAGAGAGACCAAGAGCAGGACGTCTGCATACAACTCCCCAGGCCGCAGCCCCACCCCCGGGCCTCCGCAGAGCTGCGCCTGGCTGGGGGTGTCCCCTCCTTCCAGCAGCGGGCCAGAGAAGAACTTACTCAGAGGAAGCCAGAGGACTCATCAGCCAGAGACAACCGCCATGCCAGACTCCCCTGGCCCTTACCTCACCCGGCCCCCACCCTGGGCTCCCGCCCAGCCTGCACTGCCCTGAAGCAGCCCCGCTGACCCCCGCTCCACCCGCCCCACCACACACAGCGCCGGCCACGCCCACACTGCTGTCCCAGGGCCCCCCACCCACTGCCCCCCCCACACTGCTGTCCCTGGGCCCCCCACCCACTCTCCCCCCCACCCCCACACTGCTGTCCCTGGGCCCCCCACCCACTGTCCACGCCCACCCCACACTGCTGTCCCTTGTTGGCCTCCCACACTCTGTCCACCCCCATCCCCACTCTGCTGTCCCTTGTTGGCCTCCCACACTCTGTCCACGCCCACCCCACACTGCTGTCCCTTGTTGGCCTCCCACACTCTGTCCACCCCCATCCCCACTCTGCTGTCCCTTGTTGGCCTCCCACA
>VSMD01044149.1:0-26983 GCA_008750895.1 Mirza zaza
AGTCTCTCCTGGAGCAGAAGTCCTCCTTGGCTTCATGCACTAGTCCTGTCCCCAAATCTGCTTCAGGGAGATTCAAGTTGCCAAGGGAAAAAAAGCAAAACAAAACAAAACAAAACAAAACAAAACAAAACTAAGCTAAAAACTGTCTTTCCTCTCTCTAAAAATATACCCCTGGGTTTCTACTTTTCTTCATACCACCCACCACCTTCTTCCTGGGTCCTTGGATCGGAGGCTCAGACTCTTTCCTCTCATTTTCCAAATTTAATCCATTGTGAGTTCCTGTATAATTTTTCTCTGTCATTTCCCTTTCTTTTCATTCTTGTTGCTCTCACTCTAGGCCTATACATGAGCATCATCTTTGGACATCCCCAGCCTGGCTGATCTTTCTCCAATTCCTAATGGAAGGTGCCTTCATGCATTTTCCGTTGTAAAGTTTCATTTCTCCCCTTTCCCTCCATTGATCATAATTTGTGGATTTCCTGAAGCAGTTTTGATAACAAATAGTCTGTTTCTTCATTCTCATTAAATTAAACAAATGTCTTACAATTCCTGTGTTAAAAATTAAAGACTTCTTGCAACAAAAATTGGAACAAAGCAAAATAAAAGCCTTGAAATCCTGCCTTCCCTCTGAGAAAACATGGTGTCCCTCTATTCCCCTTCCATGGTGATCTTTTGAAATTCTACTTATTTTTCATGGTCCAGTTCTGATGTCATTTTCTCCATAAGGACTTCCTAAATCAAACAGGTAAAAATAAAACTCTTCGCCTCTTGAATTTTCACCTGGATTCCTAAGGCATGCGTTTTGTACATCTTTAGGAACCTACCACCAACTACCCTATATTGTAGATATTTTTATAGGTCTAGGATTCTACTTATCCTCCCTACTCTTACTCTAGGTTCATGAAAGCCTTTATTTTTGCACTTGGCCGGGATTTGTCACTGTCTTTTGCAAATAAGCATATTTGAAACAGATCAATGGATAAGTCGATGAATGAAAATGTTAATCTGAAACATTATTCTACCTATCATTGATTGTTTAAACAAAGTCGATCACGTATTTCAGTAATATTCAACAATCTCATCATAATTGTTTCTGGACTTATTATTTATGAAACTCTTCATATGATGAATCAAACAGTATTATTAAGGAGTTACCATGTGCCAGGGACTGTGCTATAACTGTGGGGTACCATGGTAATAACCAAAACTAAACAAAACTGTCATTACCCTTGCTCTTAAGAAATGCATAGACTAGTGGGTGACCTAGACATTAATCAGTTTATCACACAAAGGAATAAATAATTGCACCTATGTAAACCACTTAGAAGGGGATTCCCTTCTTTTTTTGAAAGCTGACTAAATAGGGAGAATTGATCCAGCCTGGGAGGTCAGGGTCAACTTCCCAGAGTGTGTATTGTTTGAGTTCAGATTGAGATAGAAGGGAGGAGCATTAAGTATGGAACATGTGTAAAAAGCCTCTGTAGGACAAAAGAGCATGGAGGTGAATGAAACTGAAGGAGTGTCAGCATGGCTGGAGGGAATCACACGAGGTACCAGGGAAGCATGGGCAGAGCACAGGGGATCAGGAGTGCATTTTGTGCAGAGCTCTCTGGCCGTGGTGGTAAAAATAGTCTGAAATGTAGAGTGGGTGGAGTAGCTGAAAAGGACCAGTTAGGAGAGCAGCGTAGGTGAGATGTGATGTGGTTTGGACTAAAGTGGTGGTGATGAAAGGAAATGGATAAGTTGAGTAATGCCAGGGAGATACCTCTGACATGAGATGGAAAGTGTTCCAACATGAGAGGAGAAGGGTCTGGGAGGTGTCCAGGAGACCTCCCCCCTGGTTTCTGGCTGGCTCACCTGTTTGGGACTGTCAATATTTACTGAGATGGGAAAGCAGATGTAGGAGGCAGAGGTAAGTGATATATATCAAGAGTGTTAGACATAGTGAATAGTGAACACTATGTTTAAAATACTTCTCATCCTTGTTGCCTTTATTCTATTTGCCTTGTCTGTTCACTGGGCTCTGGCTCCAGAACTGAAACAGTCAATCTCAGACAATCTGAAGAGAAGGAATTAATGTAGTGCCTGTTCCACTGGTGTCTATTATTTCAGTCAGAGCAGAGGTTTGAGTCTCCAGTGCTTACACACTTAAGGTGTTTTCAAGTGGGCTTGTAACCTAGACCAGGGAGATTCTGTGAGGGAGCTTAAGAGTTAGAGAAAAAAATGCTCCTGAATCTCTTCATGGTTAAAGAAGCATTTGAGACCATAGAAAAACTACTCAAGGCAAAGTAATAACTCTACGTGATTTCCCTTTTATGCAAGCAGATTTATTTGTAAATCCAGTGAAATCTAAACTTTAAAAAACAATAAAAATATGTAATGCTAGAAAAGGCCAGAAATTTTTAAATCTATATTTTAATATTTTCTTCTTTAATGAGATTGCAGGAGAATTTTATGTGAGTTTTTTTTCTTATAAATTCCAAATGTTTAGCAATCAAACTATTTCATTTTTATAATTAAAACAAACCAAAACTTATGAGCTAATAAAACATTGTGTTCTTGATCACGATCTGCATAGATTTCTCATTGAAGAGATACACGTGCTGCTGCCTGGAATGTACAGTGGGAGGAGTGATGCCTGTCGCTTGCTGACGTTTGGCGTCTGCTTTCATGATAGGGATTACAAAGGAACTTGATGGAGATGCTATCACAGCAGCTGTTCATTCACAAGGAATAAGAAATAATGGAACCGCTTATCAGTGGATGCCTGAGCTTGCAGAACAACTGTTCTCCATTAAGTTTGCTGAGCCAATAAGCAATTAGAGGATTGTAATGATACTCAGGGTCCTATGGCTAGAAAATTTCCTGCTTGCTCTGGGCCAACACAGTCCAACAACTGTTTTGTTTTCAGCACAGGAGAGCGCTTCATTCCTAAGTCGGCCTGCCCACATGCAAATCCATGTGCAGTGTGCTGTTTTATGATGCTCTCTTTGGTGTTTGTGTTACTATGGCTGCTGTGTACTGGCATAATATTTAATGAGTTTTTATTAGACAAGTTCCCTAAGGGTCTTTTTAAAATGGAAGTCCCAACTTTGAAAATCCAATCAATACATAATCAAATATGTGCCCTGAGAATGGAAAGAGAAGATAGTATTTTCCACTTGGTGTAATTCTTCCAGATGCTGATATTTTCATTCATCGTAAAATATCACCAGCATTTCCTCGTCTGCTTTCTTATTCAGCCTGGGCTGCCGTAACAAAATACCATACCCTGGGTAACTTAACCACAAGAAAATTATTTCTCATAGCTCTGGAGCTGCAAATCTGAGCTCAGGGTGTTGGCGTTCTGGTTGAGTTGGCATTCTCTTGGGTTCTGTTGGAGATCTCTTCCTGCCCTCCCACTATGTCCTCACGTGGTGGATACAGGGAGAGTAAACTTTCTGATGTCTCTTCTTATAAGGGCACTAATCACTTTGTGAGGGCCCCATGTTCATGACCTTATCTAAAACTAATTAACTCCCAGTGACTATATCTACAAATACCATCATGTTGGGGGTTAGGGCCTGAACACATAATTTTTTAGGGGACAAATTTCAGTCCATAGCATCTGGAGTCTACTTCCTTCTGACCATCCTACACTGGGCTGGAGAAGGTGTACAGGGTGGGGTTTCATAAGGTGCACAAAACAGTAGGGCCCACGTTTTAGGCTCTCGGGGTCAGCTGTTTTGCTCTTTTATGCAATGTTTCATATTTTCAGTATCATTCCCTCATTTACCTAGCCTTTTTTGTAATAGGTATACTGTTAATCTTATCATTAGTTACTAAGCAATTAATTCATTTTCAATTGCTTTTTATTTCTAAAAATGTCTCATAAATTACTACTATTGTTATGTTTCCAAGTTGTGATTACTGGCATAAACCAGTCACTCCAGGTGTAATTAGTGCATGAGCAGAGAATTGCTGATGGGTTGAAGCCATTTGCAATTTGATCACTCCCAGTATCTGTCCCTGGTGCCCATTCACAGAGTTGCAGCTTGTAATTGCTGCCTCTCTGTGAACTACAGCCTCCGTTTATTATTTTGCACAGCACATGGATTTTTTAAAATATCTATTAATGCCCAGTTAAGCAAATTCTGAAGATGAAAAAAATCCCCAAATAAAAATGTTTTTCTCTTAAAAAGGTAGAAAAATTATTGCACATATGTATTGCATGATTTAGGTAATAAAATTATAGAAACATATTTATGTGCAAACTGAAGAATGAAGTTTGCTTCATTCTTATCCTAAACTAGAGGGGTGTCTGTGGTCTACTACAAGGCCTATGAGCAAGATTAAAGATTTGGGAAGCTGAACAACATATAGCCATTTATTTCCTTAGTTAAATTACCAGTGGCAGTAATAGATTTTCCTCCAACTTTATATTTTGAAAAATTTCAAGCCTACTGAAAATTTGAAAGAATAAATCACATTTTTGAATCAATTGCACAGTGTGGTGATTCTAGTTAATAATAATATATAGTAGACTTCAAAATTGTTAAAAGAGTACATTTCAAATGTTCTCACCACAAAAAATGATATGTGAGGTGACAGGTATATTAATGAGCTTGATTTAATCATGCCACAATGTATATGTCTATCAAAAAATCACATTGTACCTATACATATAGGCAAATATTGTCTACTAAAAGCAAAAAGATAATAAGATCAACTCATCTCTAAAAATAAGAATACTACAATAAATACTCAAATACACTTTATTCATAATCATTAATTATCAGCATTTTGCCACATTTACTTGTAGAAGTATGTGCACTCATGTATGCATTATAAATCATTCAAAGGTAGGCCTCAGACAACAATGATTCTTGATCATGAAACACTCCAGATGGAGAATGTGTCTCCTGAGAACAATGACATTCTCTTACATAACCCCACCATCATCAGGCAAGAGGTCAAAAGTGATAGTATGTGTAGTATATCAGCATGTGCTATGTGTTCATTATTCATGTTTCCCCAATTCTTCCCAAAATAAAACTACAATGATTAATTTTCCAAATGCAAGGTATAATCATTCCATTGCATCTAATATCTTTTAATCCAAGACACCTTCCTTCATTCCTGTGTCTTCCATGTCATTGGAGTTTTAAGAACTCAAGGTCAGTTGTTTTTTAGAATGCCTCCCAACTTTTTTTTAGTTTAGCTTCATGTTAAATACTTTGGACAAAACTGTCACATCAGTGATAGTGGCATCTTATCTGGAAGCATGGGATGTCAGCTATCCCATTCTTGGTGAAATTCAGAATAATAACTTGTTTAAGGTGATGTCTGTCAGATCTATTCATTATAAAGGTACCTTTCTCTTTATAATTAATGAATAATTTTTATAAATAATAAGTAATAAGAGTTAATGTTTGGTCTCCCAAATGATGAAACATATATTGATAAACAAAAAAATACATTTAAGAAGTTTTCTTCCTCTTTCAGTGCTGACAATATATGGAGAACATTTCTGATTTCCAATGGCCACTGTTGGGTATACCCACTCTGAACTTCCAGGGGAGAAATTTGTCAGCTCTTAAATTATTAGGTTGGTGCAAAAGTAATTGTGCTTTTCGCATTGTTGACATTTGCCATTTGATATTGGAATACATTCTTAAATGTGGTTATGTTATACATCATTTTAATGTGCATCTCTTGCTTTTCGCTTTTTTGCTAATAATTTCTTACTTGCTGTTTATTTTATATTTATTTTAGACTGTGGAAATGATGTTAGACAAAAAGCAAATTCGAATGATTTTCCTATTCGAGTTCAAAATAGATTGTAAAGCAGTGGAGACAACGTACAACATGAACAGCACATTTGGTCCAGGAACTGCTAAGGAATGTACAGTGCAATGGTGGTTCAAGAAGTTTTGCATAGGAGACAAGAGTCTCGTCGATGACAATGAGGAGCGCAGTGCCATCAGAAGTAGACAACGACCAATTGAGAGCAATCATTGAAGCTGATCCTCTTGCAACTACACAAGAAATTCCCAAAGAACTCAATGTCAACCATTCTACGGTTGTTCCACATTTGAGGCAAATTGGAAAGGTGAAAAAGCTTGATAAGTGGGTGTCTCATGAGCTGACCGAAAATAAAAAAAAAATCATCATTTTGAAGTGTCATATTCTCTTCTTGTATGCAACAACAAAGAACCATTTCTCGATCAGATTGTGACGTGTGACCAAAAGTGGATATTATACAACAACTGATGATGACGAGCTCAGTGGTTGGATCGAGAGGAAGCTACAAAACACTTTCCAAAGCCAAACTTGCACCCAAAAATGGTCAGGGTCACCGTTTGGTGGTCTGCTGCTGGTCTGATCCACTACAGCTTTGTGGATCCTGGTGAAACCATTCCATCTGAGAAGCATGCTTAGCAAATCAATGAAATGCACTGAAAACTGCAAAGCCTGAAGGCAGTATTAGTCAACAGAAGGGCCCAATTCTTCTCCACAACAATGCCCTACTGCACATTGGACAACCAACACTTCAAAAGTTGAACGAGTTGGGCCATGACCTCTCACCAACTGACTACCATTTCTTCAAGCATCTCAACAACTTTTCGTATGGAAAATGCTTTCACAACCAGCAGGATGCAGAAATGCTTATCAAGAGTTCATAGAATCCTGAAGCATAGATTTTTACACTACAGAAATAAACAAACTTATTTCTTGTTGGCAAAAATGTGTTGATTATAATGGTTTCTATTTTGATTAATAAAGATGTATTTGAGCCTAGTTATAATGATTTAAAATTCATGGTATGAAGTTGCAATTACTTTTGCACCAACCTAGTAACTATGGCACATAGCAAAGACGTGGGATTGGGGAATACTTCTTAATCCATATTAGCTGCATAATATCTTGAAAATTTGAAAACTTGGAGTTTTAATAAAGCAGAAATGCAAATCTCCCATACACATATATACTGCCTATATTTAAAATAGATTTAATATTTTATAGCACTGAGTTCTGTAGGATGGTTCCAGAGGAGAGAAGATAAGTGACACAAAAAGTCCATGGAAAGTGTTATTTGTTCTTGGACTTAGATAAACTATTGTTCCTATTCCAAGTAGAATATACCTGAATAAACTTAAGGCTGAAAAGAAGCTTAGAAATAACACTTTTCATATCTAGAGCTTTTGATACATTTGTAAATCAATATTCAGTCTGCTTCTAGGAGACATACAGGTGGCAAGGTACTAGTTGCAGCATTTCATTTAAGGGCTGGAGAAAGCCAGCACGCAGAATTCTAACTTGTTGCATGAACCATCCTGGTCGCTGTGCTGGGGGTAAATGTATCTTAATACTTTACCTGCTGATTTCTTTAGTATTAATGAAACATGGACTTTTTATTCATTAAAGGATGCTATGAGCTAAATGGAAGGTGAGGTCAGCTGAGCTCCCTGCTCGTAAATTGCAGTCACATCTACTGAGACTCTTTTCTAATTCTAAAAGAATCCTGAAGTAATAAGCAGTAATTTAGACAAAGAGAATAAATTAGTTCTGAGGGTGTGCAGAAAAAAGAAATTATGAAACCACTCAAAAATATTTCAAGGATTTAGTTCGGCAGCAAAGCTGGAAATTTAGAACCTTATTATCCCGGGTTTGAAAAGGATTTCAAAACACTAATTAAGGTCCTAACTATCCCCAGAAGCAGACTGGTTTACCCAAAGGCCAGTCAGGAAGCAGAATTAAAAGTAAAAAGAGAATTTCTCCAGGCAGTTTTATTGGCTCCTCTTCTTCATCTCACTTAAAAACTTAATGATGGGAGAACATCAAAGGTGGGAGCAAGTTGTATGGCTTGGTGTTATAGAGGAAAGGAGACCAACCTCTGGCTGCCTTAATCACAAGCATCCTCATAATTCCATCGAAAAGGTTGCAGTAGACATCCAAAGCAATTGATTGAGCAGGTTTCATGAAGCTGTAATGGATAATACCAGCACTGGACCACTGAACAGACACCATTAGTGTTTTATGGATGAATATTTGGTTTTGGACCTTGTTGGGTACTTCATCTTTATCCAATCATTGTGCTGAACACATGCAATTGTCAAAAAGAATCCATTTTTCATCACATGTCACAATACAGTGTAGAAATGGTACCTCTTTATGTCAGGACAGCAAAGAAAAGCAAACTTCAAGACAACCTTTCTTCTGACATGTTTAATTCATGTGATACCCATCCATTCAGCTTCTTTACCTTGCCAATTTGTTTCAGATAGTCCAATACTGTTGGAATAGTAACATCAAACCTTGCTGCTAATTCACATAGGTTCAGATAGATTCACTTCCACTACAGCTTTCAGCTCATCGCTATCAATCTTGTTCTCAGATAACCCACTTGGCTCATTTTCAAGATTGAAATCACCAGAATGGAACTTCTCAAACCATCCACGTACTGTGTGTTCATTAGCCACATCCTCTCCAAACACTTCATTGATAGCTTGGGCTTTCTGTGCTGCAAGTTCCACGATAGAACTCATACTCAAAAATAACACGAATTCTGACTTATCCATGGTTTCACAAAAAATTGCTCTAAAAAAATTTGAAAGACAATCACAAGTAAAATGGTTTATTTGAAACAATGAGGATGTACCTTCGCAATAAAAATGAGGCAAGAAGTGTTAAAGTGAAATGTCAGAAATATCAACTGTCAAACTTAGTACTTAAGGAAATTGGACATTTAATACTTAATAACCTAATAAATTGAAAGTAACCGATGAACACACATGTGCGCAGGGGGAAGTAAAACTCAATGGAAATCAAGTCGTGGGGAGGAGGAAAGTGGGGATGGGTGAAAACCTACCAACAGGTATAATGAACATTATCTGGGCAATGGGCACTTATAGTCCTGACTCAGCATTAAAAAAGTGATCCATGTAACCAAAAACACTTGTACCCCCATAATATTTTGAAATTTTAAAAAAAGGAAAGTAGAATGATGATTACCATTCTACTGGGAAGAGTACTGGGGAGAGGGGTAAAGTGGGGATAGTTAATGGGTACAAAAATGTAGTTATATAGTTAAATAGAATGAATAAAAAATATTTGAGAGCACAACAAAGTTACTATAGTCAATGATAAGTTACTGTATACTATAAAATAACCAAAAGAGTGGAGTTGGAATGTTCATAACACAAAGACATGATAAAGGCTTGAGGTGATGGATACCCCAATTACCCTGATTTGATTATTACACATTGAATGTCTGTGTCAAAACATCACATGCGCCCCATAGATATACACTACTATTATGTATGTACCCATAATAATTAAAAATAAAAAATTTTAAAAACTACGAAAAAAAGAAAGTGACCATTTTGATATCAGAAATAATTTCTTTTTTTATATATTTCAGAAAAAAAATCATTTATAGGCTATAGATTTTATCTGTTTATGGTATATAAATTTTTAAAAATTCATCTTTTGAGCATAGAGAGTAATTTAGATTGTCTTTCTAAACATTCATGTTTGAAAAGATAAAGAAGAGTAAGATAAAGATTTCTGGAAAATAAGAAAAAAAAAAAACCTAGTAATGTCTTCATAGAGAACAAATCTTCCCTGTATTTTCACACCTGCATATACTATGTGAAAGTTAAAAATAGGCTTCCATCAACAAGTTTATATTTTGGAATTGGCCTAAAATTACGAATGCTTCAATTTCTCAAGTTCAGATTTGCACTCTTAAAGGGAGAAGCACATCTATTCACTCTCAGAGCCTTTCAAATCTGCAGCTATGATCACATTTTGAGTTTGTCTCCTGGAAAGCAAATGTGTTAACCTGGTGGGAACTAGCATTTTTACTGATTGCCATCTAAATAATACTGTGGAAAAATGAATTTCAACCACTGAAATTTCAACTTAGATATGATTAAGGGAAGGGAGGAAGTATTTCCAGTATGTGTAGAAGTCATAATTGGAGCACAACACCAATGTGACCCTCCTACCAACTAACAACAGCAAGATGTATGCAAATTACTCAGGAGTCAGAAAGATCTAATCTTAGGGCCTGAGTGATGAGTATTTCCTGGAATCACAAAGTTAGCATCATTAGTAAGATGTGTATTAGTCAGAGTTTTCCAGAGAATTGACCCATGAGATTGTGGAGGCCATAAATCCCACAGGCTATCATGTACAAGCTGGAGAACCAGGAAAACTGGTGTAATTCAGTAAAATTCTGATGGCCTGAGAGCCAGGGAAGCCAATGCTGTGAGTCCTGGTCCAAGCCCAAAGGATCAAGAACCAAGAATGCCCATATTTAATGGAGAAGATAGATGTCCCAACTCATAGAAACAGAGCAAACTCATCTTCCTTCTGCTTTTTTGTTCTATTTGTACCCTGGATGTATTAGATGATGCACACCTCCCTTGATGAGGGTAATCTTTTTTACTCGGTCTACTTATTCAAATGCTAACATCTTCTTGAAAACCTCACAGATATATGCAGAAATAATGTTTTATCAGTTATCTGGGTATCTCTTAACCCAGTTAAGTTGATACATAAAATTTATCATGGCAAGTCTACCCTTTGCCAACTTGGCTGTCAGGTACATCCCCTAAAATGGCAATCAATCTCCAAATAAAGACAGTAACAAGGTCATAACTCCTCCAAGGTCAAACGGAAATCTGGCAAGGGTCTTCTTGCTGCATCATCCCATGGTAGAAAGTGAAAGAGGAAGAAAGTATATGCATGCATGTGCACAACGTGGGGAGAGGAAGGGAAAGGGGCTGAAGCCATCCTTTCATCAGGAACCCACTCTTACAATAACAGTATTACTCTATTCATGAGTGCAGAGACTACATGACCTAATCATTTCCTAAAGTTCCACCTCTCAATGCTGTTGCATTTGGGATTGATTTTCCAACACATGAACTTTGCATTTTTTGCACAAACTTCTTGCCTTCTGAGACATGGCCACAGAAGGGCCCATGGCTATCACTGCTGTTTACAGCCACGGAAGTCAGGTTTATAACTCTGCTTCCACATGTTGTCTTGCCTAGTGTCTACATTTTACTGGGGTTTCCCTTTATTATATGTGGTGTGTGACAAAAGATATAATACTCTTATTAGCAGTTTTCTCTTAATATGTTAGGGGAATATGCTGAGCCATAAAATTTTAGTTTTTTCTAAATTTACGTCCTTTTGCCTTCTTCTCTACAAGGAGAAAGTCAAGTTCAGTATTACAGCTTCTGAATGACTTTGAAGTACGATGAATATATTTTTGTTAAAGTTTAGATTTACTTACGTGGGTTTTCTTGGACATAAATATTTTCATTATGTGACTCCACCAACTCTTTCAAGCCATTTAGAAACTTCTAATATGTGAAAAAAAATGAAATATTACATGTCTTTTTAGCTGTGTCCGTTGAATATGCCTTAAGGCAGCCATAACCAACCTTTTTGGCACCAGGGACGGGTTTCATGGAAGACAATTTTTTCCATGGACCAAGCGTGGGTGGGGAGATGATTTTAGACAAATTTTCATAAGGAGTAACCTAGATCCTTCATATGCACAGATTGCAATAGGGTTCATGTTCCTATGAGAACCTAATGCCACCACTGATCTAACAGGAGGCGGAGCTCAGATGGTGATGCTGGGAGTGATGAGGAGTGGCTGTAAATATAGATGAAGCTTTGGCTTGCCCTCTCCTCACCTCCTATTGTGCAGTCCTGGTCCTAACAGGCCACGAACTGGTACCAGTCTGCAGCCAGTGGGTTGAGGACCACAGCTTTAAGGAATTCACTTTAAAAAATCAATCATTTGAACTGAAGACTTTTTCCTTGAGGTTTTAATACCATAACTTTTATTTTAAAAATATGAAACATTTTATAAAACTAAAAACTCAAATAGAAAATGTTGTTTGAAAGTATATGTACTGTAGTGGTTTCCAGCAATTCCAGACCAATGACACTTTGAAAAAACTTTCAAGGGAATTGATCCAGATTACCAACTTTTTGTTTTACTAGGTAAGCAAAAACAAACAAACAAAATCACTCAAACAACCAACCAAACAAAAACCCTTCCATGAATTCTCATCATCAATTTATAATAGAAAGAACATGGTCTCAGGGTAAAACTTCCTTAAATTAAATGGTTCAGCTTTATGAGAAATGCAGCATATTTTTAAGATTTATTTTATAAGGTCTTTCTTGGGGGATAAAAACTTTATCACAAAATAGCCTGGGTCCTTTTATTAGAGTGTGGAAACCACTGATTTAAAAGGCTGGCACTTTACTCAATACCATTAATGGAAAAGAGTTCAGATAATAAAAAAGGCATCTTCATTAGAAACTCTACTCTTTCCAGATGAATAAATAAGATCATTGAGGATCAGGAAAGATGAAAAGAGATGTGCTTGCTGCCAATAGGCTTCACAGAGACAGAAATCTGGAAATGAAGATAAAAATTAAAAGGTAGATAAACATTCCCCAAAGTATGCTACATATACCACGACTTTCAGAAAGTTCAGTGAAAAGATGACTTTTAGAGTTCTGTAGTACATGGTGGTGTGTCACAGCTCTGAGAAGCCCTGCCATGCTACAGCAAGGAAACTTGATTAACTTTATGCAGTCAAATATTTTCTACATATATATAACCTTAGATCTCCCCTTGTAATAACTGTAAGTATGAAACCATGTCATATTCTCCAGTGTTTTTATTGTCTTTCTAATCTACATGACCCTTATATGAGATCTTTCATGAAATGAAGCCATTACAATAGGTACGTGAACTACATCTTCTTGAATTGTATCCAATGATGAAGGAGTTTTGGTCCTTCCTTTGTCCACTAATTCAGCATTCACTGAACAACAACTGAATGCATAATAATATTTTAAACAAGGTGAAGAATGGAATGATAAATGAGTGAAAGATATGGTGTCTGACTTCAAAGACAGCAATCTGTGAAGAGAAAAATATAGATTTTTCAAGATGCAAAAGAAAATATAAGCATATAGAATACTAAGGGTAAATTATTCCAAATCACTGAAGGATAAGAATAGGGAAGAAATAAGTGGGCTGAGGATATACAAATAAAGTTTCTAACAGTTTTATTTCCAAGCCAAATCTTGAAGAATTCATCCATTTTGACCCTGAAGAAGTAATTTAAACTCCCCCCCTCCACCACGAACTTTCCTTGTCTGCTCTAGGTTCATTTGAGCTAAACCATTCTTTCCTGCTCTAAAACTTTTGATGCTATGACTCTATGACAGAATTTCCTATCGGGCAAAATGCTATTTGAAGAAAGACAGAAATTTTCTTTTATCAAAACAAGTAGACAGCTCTTCTGTCAGTCATATTCAGATCTCTAGAGATTATTAAAGATGAAAAATTTCATATGGCAGTTGTAGAAAGTAATGTTCTTGACAAATAGCTCCCAGTGCAATTTAAGGGCAGGAAGGATATGCCTCTAATTCATGCCACACAGTGGTGCCAGATCAATCTTCCCATAAGACTGTTCTGGGCACAATAGACCCTTGTTCAAAACACCTCCGTCACTTTCTACCATGTACAGAACTGTTTATCATTTTACTGAAACCGCCAGTCTCTTGTCTCAAATGGCCTTAAATTGTGTCCTGTGATTCTTCTCTTAATTACAAATTATTAGATCGTAAGAGGAGAACTTTCTCAAGCTATTTTATGCAAAAAAAATATATTGATATTAAAAAGATTCAGGAGTATCCTTGAAACCCAGCGCAATAAATATAGCTGGGCTTGGGGAGGGCTGCACTAAGGAAAGGGTATCATAAAGAACCCAGATACGTATGTTTTTGTTTATCTTTAACTCTAATACCATAAAAGTCACCATTTTGAAGTATACAATCAGTGACATTTAGTATATTCACAAGGTTGTGCAACCACCATCATTGTCAGAACATTTTCAGCATTCAAAAAGAAGCTCACACTTATTAGCTTGCATGGTGTATCTTTCCTCATCCTTTCATTTTTAACCTATTTGTGTGTTTAACTCTAAAGTGCATCTCTCTTATATATTTTACAGCATATAGTTAGGGCTTATCTCTTATTTTTTCTGCCAGTCTGTCTTTTAAATGAAGCATTTCATTCATTTACATTTAAAGCAATTACCGATAAGATAGGATTTACATATGCCATTTTACAATTTCTTTCCTTATATCTTATGAG
The DNA here is from genome assembly GCA_008750895.1 of Mirza zaza. Classification (NCBI taxonomy): domain Eukaryota; kingdom Metazoa; phylum Chordata; class Mammalia; order Primates; family Cheirogaleidae; genus Mirza; species Mirza zaza. The sequence continues at coordinate 14,189 of VSMD01044149.1, forward strand.
GGTTTTTTTTTGTTCCTCAATTACCCCATTATTTCCTCCTTTTAGGCTTAATAGATACTTTCTAGTAAACCATTTTAATTCCCTTGCTATTTCTTTTGCTATATATTTTTCAGGTATAATCTTAGTGGGGCTTACTTAGTTCCTTTGGGGAATACTGTTAATATCTTAATTATACCAATTATGCTTGGGTGCATGACAATTTAACTTTAATGTTATACAAAAATTGTATTTATATATATCTGGTCTCCCTCCTCTACTAATTGTCACAAAATATATCTTTATTATACACTGTTTTCATAAACTTAGACTTACAGTTATTGCACTATGCATTTTTTTAAAATCAGACAGGAGAAATGCAGTCACAAGCAAAAATATATTTATATTGTATTTTATATTTACCCATGTAGTAATCTTTACTGGTGCTTTTCATTTTTTCATGTGTATTCAAGTTACAGTCTACCGTACTTTCATTTTAGAATAAAAGACTCGTTTTAATATTTCTTATAGGGGAGGTTGATTAGCAATAAACTCAGTTATTGTTTATCTGGGATTTCTTAATTTCTTCATTTCTGTTAGATAGCTTTGTGGCACAAAGAATTCTTGGTTGGCGGGTTTTTTCATTTGTTTCCTTTCAGCACTGTTAATAAGTCAACCACTGCCTTTTGGCCACCTGGTTTCTGCCATTTTCACTGACATCTGGCCAAAGCCAAGATAGTTAGACTTTTGTTTTTTGTTTCTCTCTCTTGTGTTCTCTTTCTCCTGATTTTTTAAACACATGCAGTGCATCAATTTTGACCTAAAGTAAAATGTAGAATTCCTCACTTTGTACATACTCCTACCAAAAATGTGTACCCAAAGCAATGTGAGACCTACAAAGTTCTCAGTTCTCAAAATCTTTGGCTAACCATCATCAGAGATTTTTCCTGCTTACTGGAAATTTTATATTCTAAGGCTCCCAAGCTCCTAGAATCTAACTGGGTCCTCTCCCTTCTCTTATTTCTATTTTCTCTCCTTACGAACTCCCTACTGAATTATCCCCACCATCTTCTAAATTGTCTTAGACAGTATGATCAAGTATTCAATTCCTTTCAGCTTTTATCCAAAAATTCACTTCTGGGCTTTTGTTATGTATCTAAACCTATCAAAATATTCATAGAAATATAAATGGCTTCAATTTCATAAGATCTAATCCTCTCTGGAGGCAATTATCAACTTAATATTAGTTGCCTCACTTCTTCCATTAAATGCTTCATATTCATATTCGTGTACATGAATTTCCATGGTTCTTCATCCTTACATATGGCTTCCTATTTCATATTTTGTCACTACCATGGTATCTGATTCATTTGGTAAGGGTCACATAACTTGTTTCCTCAACTACATCATATTTCTTCAGAGCAAGAAAAAGGTAGTCAGCATATAGTGAATGACCTATAAACATTTGTTAATGATAATGACTAGATTATGTTTAATTCACTTAGTAAGTACATAAAGCACACAACAGGAGTTATTTGTGGGGCCTAAGGGTGCAGGCAACCACTCTATAGTGAGAGCAGTACTTACAAAGGAAGTAAAAAAAGACAATAGGATACTCAGTAGAGATTTATTCAGCTTGAACACTATGCTGTACTCCACTGAACACTGTGGAAGCAAATAGTTCCCTTTTGAATAATCCTAGTTTCTAGAAATTCTTTTCATTCATCTGGAATGGCTAGCTATGATTTTGCATTTCATATGTTGCTGTGGTTTGAATGCCCCCACCAAAACTCATGTCAAAATTTAATTACCAGTGTAATGGTATTATAAAATGGTACCTTAGAGAGATGGTTAGACCATGAGGGCTCTGCTCTTGCAAATGAATTAATGCTATTATCCTGGGAGTGGATTAGTTATCATGGGAGTTTGGCTCCCTTTTGTTCTCTGTCTCATGTGAGTGCTTCTTAAGTATGTGATTCTTTCTGCCGTGGAATGACCCTTGCACCATGTTCTTGGACTTCCCAGCCTCCAAATAAATAAAGTGAGTTAAAAATATATTTTTTCTTCATAAATTATGCAGTATTCTATATAGTAGCAGAAAAACCAACTAAGACAGAGAATTGGTACCAAAAGTAGAGTTGTTGCTATTAACAAATACTTGAAAATGTAGGAAAGCAGCCTTGGAACTGGGTGCTTGGTAGAGGCTGGAATAATTTTGAGGAGCAGGATAGAAAAAAGCTAGACAGCTGTGAACAAAGCATTAGGGTGATTCTGGTGAGGAGTAAGAAATAGAGAAGAGATGTAGGAAATGTCTAAATCTTCTGAAAGATTACTTAAATTGTCATGGCCAGAATGCTGGTATAACTATGGACAGTAAAGGCCATTCAAATGAAGTTTCAGACAGAAATGAAGAACAAAGTATTGGAAACTGGAGTAAAAGTCATCCTTATTATGAAGCAGCAAAGACTTTGCTGAATTGTGTCTGTGTGCCAGGGCTGTATGGAAGGCACAACTTAAGAGTGGTGAACTAGGGTATCTGGTGGAAGAACTATCTAATCAACAAGCATTCAGCCTGCTGCATGGTTACTTTTAACCGAATATAGTGAGATGTGAGAGGAAATAATGACCTAAAGACAGAATTCATAATTAAGAGGGAAACAGAATGAAATAATTTGGAAAATTTTTAGCTTGGCCATGTGAAAAGTTAAAAAGTTTGTTTGGGAGGGAATGCTAAGCATGTGGCCAGCAGACAGTCTGCTAGAGAGATTATTATGGACACAACAAAGTCAGGTGCTATTCATCAAGACAATGGGAAGAAGACTATGAAGGCATTTGAGAGATCTTTGAGGCTGTCCTCCCATCATAGGCCCAGAGCTCAGGAGGGTAGAATCATATCAGGGGTTAAGCCCAAGGCTGTATTGGGACTCTGCTCCCTACATTGCAGCACAGCACTCCTCAGCCTCCCCACCACTGGCTCAAGCATCCCCAAGTGCAGTTGGACCTGCTGTTATGGGAGGTACGAACAGTAAGACTTGCTGTGTCCACCTGGTATTAATTCTGCAGGTGGTCAAATGCAAGAGTCATGGGGATATGGCTACCTCCAGGTAGGTTTCAAAAGATGTTGTACATAGCCTGGGAGTCCAGGGAGAAACCTATTGCAGGGTGCAGACACCAGAGAGAATCCCAAGTAGGGCAATGCCTTGTGAAGCCATGGGAGTGAGGCCACCTCAGAGTTCATAACTGTAGAACTATCAGTATGCAACAAGAGCCTGGGAGAGCTGCATGGGCTGTGCTCAGCAAAACTGTGGGGAAAGGCTGCCTGAGGACTTGGAGACCCAAACCTACCCTAGTACATTCAGGATATGGGTCATGGAATCAGCAAAGATTATTCTCCAGCCTTAAGACTTAATGTTGTTTTCCCTGTTGGGTTTTGTACTTACTAGAGACTACTTAATCCTTTCTTCTTCTCTAGTTCTCCATTTTGGAATGGGAATGCCAATCCTATGCCTGCCCCATCATTGTATTCTGGAATAGATAACTTGGTTGATTTCATACAGCTGGAGGAACTTGCTTTAGGATAAATCTTGCTTTGAATTCCACTCATTATCTGATTTAGATGAAACTCTGGACTTTGGACTTTGAGTTGATGCTGAAACAAGTTAAGATGTTAGACTTTTGAAACTATTGGAGTAAAATGGATGCATTTTGCACTGTAAAAAAGATATGAGTTTTGGAGGGCAAGGGAGGAATGCTATGGTTTGAATGTCCCAACTAAAACCTATGTTGAAATTCAATTGCCGATGTAATGGTATTAAAGGGTGAGACCTTTAAGAGGTGGGATTAATTATGAGGGCTCTGCCCATGTGAATGGATTCATGCTATTATCATGACAGCAGATGAGTTCAGCCCCCCTTTTCCCTCTTGTTCATGTGTGTGCTTTCTCACTCTTTGATGTCTTCCTCCATAAGATGACCCTTGTCAGATGCTGCCTTCATGCTCTTGGACTTCCCAGCCTCCAGAACCATGAGGTAAATAAATCTCTTTTCTTCATAAATTACCCAGTGTGTGGCATTATGTGATAGCAACAGAAAAAGGACTAAGACATATACTAGGGAACATAGTATTTTATTATCTTAGCTATTAATCCCCCTATGGGACTTACAGGAATTCCAACACTATATATCACATCCAGAATGATTTTTTTCTCCTTTCACTTAGGTTTGATAAGTTTTTTTTATATACACAGAAAGATAAGATAAAACTTTCAAGAAAAAAATGGTCCTTGGTACAGCTGATTTGTATTCAAAAGTGAATAATCCAAAATCCATTATACTGACTTTTAATCAAAAAGCAGATACAATGGGAACTCTTTTTGCTACAGGGGACATTTCTTTCTAAATGGACCATTCCAACCATAGTAATACAGTTTCATAAAGGAACAGCACTTCACACACTAAGTTTTGTTAATCATAATCTAATCATAAAAGATTAACTCACTTTATTCTAGAGCAAACCATCCAGGTAGGCAGAGCGGCCTTTATAGTTCTTTTTTTAAAAATAAAGAAATTGAAATACAAGTCATTTGGTTTTCCTGGGTCACACACTAACTATTAGAAACAAATTCCTCTGATAATGGGATTGAAGATAATCTCACAGTATCAACAGTGACTATGGGTCAGGGACGGGGGCTTGGTATAAGAAAGCCAAGAGTCAAAGTTTAGGTAGCTCTCAAAACATACTTTTATTTAAACCATGAATGATAATCCTTGAATAAAGAAATGCATGCCAATTCTGCAGCTCTTAAAGATGATGAAGATAATGCTGATAATGTAAACTGAAATGATGGTGATGGTAAAGTTAGAGCTAATACTTATCAAGAACTTACTATAGGCCTGAAACTGTGGTAGGTGCTTAGACTGAAAGAATTCCTTAAATACAGACTCATTAGAAGTTAGTTCCATCAGCTTGGGGACAATAAGAAGACAGAAACAACACAATAATTTGAATAGACAGAGACAGAGTCTAATATAAAGAATTGTAAGACTATTATAGGAAGATAAAGATATAAAGAAACTTTGAAGGGTAACAGGGCTAAGTGAGTGCCTAAGGGAAAAAACTTGGAAGAGGTGCCTTCTTTAAGGCTGGGGTGCAGATCTCATTTGATGAGATGTAGTTGCAGCTCAAAGTATAGTAGAAAAGTTTGCTGAGTTCCCAGGCTAGAGATGGACCACAGTACAGGGAAGAAGGAAGCTACCCTCCAGGGCTCAGGTGAGTGTGGTTGGTGACCATGTATGCAGAGCAAGTCCTGTCAGGACAACATTGCCATGCGATTTTTGATGCAGTGTCCATCTGATGAGAGCTGTGGGAAACACCCTGAGGGAACAGGTGGGCTGAGGCAGTGGAAGGCATGCAGAGGGAGTTGGGGTGCTTGGTGGTGCAAAGATTGGACTGCACAAGTACCCATGACCAATAGCTGATGTGAAGCAATTCCAAGGCCCAAGCCAAGGCTGCGTGGCCATAAGAAACACCATGCTCTGGGCCACAGTTGGGGCAAAGCAGCACAGGATGCTTGTTCAGTGCTATGAGTGGCAGGCTCAAGAAAATGCAAAGTCTCAGCATCCCAGAAACAGGAAGAGAATCCTCCTTTCACCACAATGTCTCTGAAACACTGCCTGCAGACAAAGTTTCACATTGTGCTAGTTGTAAGCAAAACTTGCTCAAGTCCAGTCCATTATATGAGAGCAGGTACTCAAGGGTGACTTTCTAACTGAGAGGCAATACATTAATATCTGGCACAGTAGGAATGCAATTTTTTCCATTTTAAAGATGAGAAATAGATTCAGAGGAATTAAGTAGTTTGTTCAAATCATGCACCTAGTAGGTAGAGAAGCTTGTATATTCACCTATATATTTTTATCCAAAGGCAATGTTAGAGATGCTTAATATGACAGATGTACTGAGGTAGGGGCTTCTTTCCATCCACCAAAATCTATTCTCACTTTTTTCTGGGTAAGTGCTATATTTCCCACTCTACCAACCACCACCCTTGCTGCAAAATATAGCCATATGTTCAATTTATCTCCACTAGAAAGTGAGAGGAAATGATGTGAGCCACGCTTTTTTCCCTCCTTCCACCAGCAAGATGGAAGAACAGCAATGATCAGAGCATTCCTGGAAGCAAACGTGTTGGAGATGGCAGAACTCAGCGTCAGTCCAATTCCCAGCATCACTCAGAGCATGGAGCAGAGCTGCTCATGAGAGGTAAACATACTTCTACTCTTTAAGCTAGTTTTTAAAAGTTTACCCTACAATATCCACAAACGGACAAATATGTATATAAAAATCGAAATGTGTTGAAAGTCATTGCCTATTTTATTTCCTGAGACATGATCCTCACTAAATATTTATTGAATGAGAAAATAATTTTTTTTTCTTCTTTTTGTCTGGCATGAATTAAGTGCAATCTCCTTATTTCTTTTTTCTCTCTGTTGTACAATCTTAATACACAAATGTTCTTTGAGTAGCTCCATGGAGCTTGTCTCTCACTGACCTTTAGTTGCTTAGTATAACTCTCTGTAAGGGCTGAAATTATACAATGTACAACCATACACAGGTAGACAACTTTAAAACAGCATGGGATCATGGAAATTATTAGGAATTTAGAATCAGTGGACCCGTGCTCAAGGCTTAATTCTGTCACTCTCTACTGCTGTATTTTGGAGTAAGACCTCTAATATCTCTGAACTACTGTGCCCTAGTCAATGAAATCAGGAATATACATCCTTTCAGAGGCTTATTTGAAGATCATGAGATGTGATACAGTGAAAAATGCTACGCCAATATTGGTTCTTATTATTGTGACAACATGGCAAGTGCTCAGTGGATGTTTGCTGAGACGAATTGGAATGAATGGAAGCTAGTCATTGAGCCCAATCATTGTTGTACCTATGAGATTTCCCAGGAAGCTGCTTTAACTTTTACATCTAGAGCATTGAAGAAATTACTGAATACACCGGAAGCCTGAGTTAAAGTCATCATCTAAATATATCCAACTACTACTAGAGAATGCATTAAGTAAGGGAGGGGAGAAAGAAAAGCTAGAGTGAGGTGATAAATGGTGGAAAATGAAGAACATGTAGGTTTAAATATTTAAGAAGATACTCTCAAGCTGAAACAAAAATTGGTTCAGAATTTATGCTGTCAGGCATATCCAGGAAGGGACAAGGAAGATGTCTTGCCAGTGTCATTCTGACTGAGTTTCCAAGATGTTTACATAAAAAAAAAAGACTGGTTAATAGGAATATAAATAATAGATGCCTTGAATGTCACCTTTCATATGCTTCTCCAAAAAGTTTTGATGTCACTTTAAAATCTTACATAGAAAATAATGCAAAATTTGTTTTTTAAGGTTCAGTACCCTCCTCGCTCCACTGAAGTAGGGCTTAGAAATGTGGCACAGGCCTTTTATTGGTTTATTTGGGCAAAGTATGCTAAGGCATAATGGGAACCACTTCATTACAAGAAAAAACAATCCATTTAAGTCAACTCAAGAGACAGAGAGTGATAGCAAGTATTCAAGTATTCAGAGTAGTCTTGGGAAAATCCGTGGAAAGCTGAATGATCAGGCCTTGTGAAAGTCTGGAATTCAGATCCTGGTGACAGATTCTTCCTTCATCCCCCCCTGCTGCTCTCATGGCTTCTCTGGCTCAGCCTGGTTTTTCTCATCTCTGTTTCTCATCTTTTTTTCAGTCCTGTTCTCCTTTGCTCCTAGCAGTCAAGATTCTGCTGCATATTGATCTTGCACACAGATGTACTGGAACACCCAGAACCAGTGTTCACTGCTCATCCTTAACCTTCTTCTGTGTCTCTTACTTCAAGTTCTTGAGAAAGAATCTGTTTTCCCCAGGCTCATTTCCCAATCTGGCACATACAAGTCACTGATTCGATAAGCCATGGTTAGAAGAGATGAATTAGATTATTTATTGCCCACTCAGTAGGAGCTCTTTGTAGAACTCATTTTCTGAGGCAAGGCTTGGAAGGGCCTGCTACTCTTGACCTGTCTAGAACACATGTTATGATAGAAATGCACTGGGTTGGAGAGAATGGTTTTGTGCCAGTTCTGGAAATGGCCACTACTAAGTTATGGGACCTTAGGCTATCTCAGACATAGATGCCTTGGTTGTGAATGAGATTAGTTAGACTCCTAAATGACTATTAATATCTTTTCTAGCTCTAAATCATTTGACTTAACTATAAGAATAAATTAGGTTCATGTAAATAACAGGATTGAATCTAACAATTGACTTATGAATTGGTTGGTCTTGGTGACATCAGATAGTAGAGATGACCTGTCAATAGGTTTGGCAATAAGTTTAACAAACATTAGCATCTTTGTTATAGTACATTTACATGGCTGGGGCATTAATATAGAAGAGAAATCAATTTAGACTTAGGGGTATAGTTTATTATTTATAATTTCCATTATTTGAACAGGAATATATTTTCTTGTGAATAATCACATCTAACATTAAATTATACTTTATTAATATCCATATCTATGACTATAGAAGACTTAAAAAGCAATATGCATAAAGACAATTCACCTCTTCCAATTTATATTAAAAATGCATAGGTCATATGAATAACATAATTTATAAGGTAGGCCTAATTAATGATTGTAATACTATAGCCACTAAAAACATAAAAAACAATTTCATATTAGCAATGCACACTCATGTACGTATGTGCCTGCACATACACAAAGCCCTTGTATTGCCCCATAAAAAATTGCAATGAAAATCAAATAATTCAAATACTAAAGAAAACATTCTCTGATCACAATGCCATAGAACTAGAAAAAAAATGAAAGTGATAAAAAGAAAGAATAAAAAATGAAAATTCTGTAATAAAAATGCTTTTAAATCTCTTCAATAACTATTTGGTCAAAGAAAAAGTAAAATAAAAATTTTAGAATATCCAGAAGGTGATTACGTAATTAATTAGAATGTTGCTTATTGAAATATGCACTAATTCAGCTAAAACAACATACAGAAGAAAAATACTCCTTAAACATTCATATTTTTAAAAGAATGAAAATAAATGAATTAACTATTTCATTTAAAATGTTAGACAAGTAATTAATTCAATTCCAAGGAAAACATAAAAATGAATTAAATAAGAAAGAATAAATAAACCAAATGAATGCATCTCAAAAAAAATGAACTAAATAAAATAGCTAAGTATGTAATATAAGTAGAGAAGTGAAAATCCTATGAAAGAATTATAAGAAATTCTAGAAATCAAACACACTGTTAAGAAATTAAGAATCCCTGTGATGGGCCCATCAGTAACCTAGGTGGCAAAAGAAAAAAAAAAATAATGAGTTTGAAGAAATATCAATATAAAGTTCCAAAATGAAAGACAAAGAGAAAAAAGAATAAAAAAAGAGAACTGAACATCCAAGAACTGTGAGAAAATTACTAAATGATGTTAAGAAAGCATAATAAGAATACTAGGAAAAAAGAGAGAAAGGAGCAGAAGAAACATTTGGAGCAATAGTATCTCAGGATTTTCCAAAATTAATGACAACCACAGATCCAGGAAGCTCAGAGAACATATGGCAGAATATGTACCAACAAACTCTACACCTAAGAATATCATATTTAAACTATAGAAAACTAATGACAAAGAGAAAAATCTTAAAAGAAGTTATGGGAAGAAAGAAAACTTACCTATATAGGAACAAGGATAAGAATTACATTAGATTTGTCATCTGAAACCATGAAAGCTAGAAGAGTTGAGTGAAACAGTTAAAGTGTTGAATTTAAAAATATCCGCCAAACTAGAATTTGGTATCCACTGAAATTATCCTTCAATAATGAGGAATAACAAAAACTTTCTCAGATAAACAAAATCTGCAGGAATTTGTCACTAGTAGATATGCCTTGGAGGATATAGAAAAGCTCTTCAGAGGGAAGGAAAATGATATAGGTCAGAAACTTGAATCTAAGTAAATAAAGAACATTAGAGAGGTAATACATGAAGGTAAAATTAAATATTTTATTTCTCTTATTCTTAGTTGATTTAATAGATAACTATTCAAGTAATAATAGCAACCATATATTAGGTGATTGTATCATATGGATAAGTGAAATAAATAAAAGTGATATTATAGTCATGGGAGGGATAATTTGGAGCCCTGTGCTATGGAGTACCTACAGGACCCATGAAAAAGTACAGTATTATTTGAAACAGACTTAGCTTAGTTGTAAATGTATATTGCAAACTCTAGGGAAGCTACTAAAACAATAAAAAAAAATGAAAATTATATGTTTATGAAAGGAGAGAAAATCAAATTATATAAAATGATCAGTTAAAACCAGGGAACACAAAAATAGGAGTTAAAAAAAACAAAGTACAAATGTAGCAAATATTAAAAGTTACAAAAATGGCAAACATTAATCCAACTATATTTATAATTGCTTTAAATGTGAACGGTGTAAATAATGCAATTACAAGAGAAAGACTAACAGAGTGCATAAAAAAATCAAGAACCATCTCTATGTTAACTACAAGAAACCCAGGTTAAATATAATGACACAGATAGATTAAAAGTAAACAGATAGAGAAAAATATGTAATGCTAACACTAATCAAAAGAAAGCACAAGGCAAAATTATTAATATCAGGAATAAAGAGGAGCATTATTTAATTATAAAGGGGTTAATTCTCCAAAAAGACAACAGTTCTTATAGGTATGTACCTAAAGATAGAGTGTCAAAATGAGTGTGTTAAAAACTGATAAAAGTGCGAGGAAAAATAGACAAATCCACTATTACAGTTGGAGACTTCAACACATCTCCATCTGTAATGACACACCTGACAGGCAGACAATCATTAAGAATATAGTTGAACTAACAGCACCTTCAGACAACTGGATATACTTGACATTTATTGAATATAAATGTCCACATCACAATAGAATGAAACTGAAAAGCAATAACACAACAATGGCTGGAAAATCTAAAAATATTTGGAGCTTAAGTAACACACACCCACCTCAGAAAACTAGAGAATAAAAAACAGCCTGAGACTAAAGAATGTAAAAGAAAGGAAATAATAAAAATTAAAATAGAAATCAATAAAACTCAAAATAGGAAATCAATAGAAAAAATAAGTGAATATAAAAGCCGATTCACTGGAACTATCAATGAAACCAGTATTTCTCTAGCCAGGGTAACAAACACAAAAGAGATAAAACACAAATTACTAATATCAGAAATTGAGATAATTATTACTGATTCCATGCCCATTAAAAGAATAATAAAAGAATGCTACAAACAACTCCACTTACATAATTTTGATATCTTAAGTGAAATTTATCAATTCCTGGAAAGATATAACCTACCAAAAGTTTGTGTGCCAAGGACATAAACTCCTTCATACAAGGAAATAATTACAGATATATTAATTATATAATTAATTATATTACTATTATTATTATATTACTAATTATAATTATATTATAGTAATTATAATTATATTATAGTAATATAATTATATTAGTAATTACAGATATATAATTAATATATAGAGGTAATCTAGTATGAGGTATATATATTAAACAAAATTGAATCAATAATTAATACATTTTACATAAAGAAAACACACAGTTACATGGTTAAGTCTATCAAATATTTAAGGAAGAAATGATATTATTTCTCTATTATTCTCTCCTAGAAATTAGGAGCAGAAGGAACACTTCCTAACTCATTTGATAAGGCCAGCATTACTCTATTAGCAAAACCAGACAAAGACATTGTGAAAAGAAAAAAAATTATAGGCCAATATTCCTATAAATATAGATGCAAAAATCTTCAACAAAATTTTAGCCAATTCAACCCAGCAATCTATAAAAAGATTTATATATCATGAACAATTGCTATTCATTCTAGATATGCAAAAATGGCTCAAGATACAAAATTAATATAATTAATCCTATCAAAAGGCTAAAGAATGCAAAAATTTTCTCCCATTCTGTAGGCTGTCTATTTTCATGACTGTTTCTTTGGCTGTGCAGAAGCTTTTTAGTTTGATCATGTCCCATTTATTTATTTTTGTTGCCTCTGTGATTGCCTTTGGGGACTTCTTCATAAACTCTTTGCCTAGGCCGATGCCTAGGAGAGTGTTTCCAAAATTTTCCTCTAGAATTCTAATAGTTTTGCATCCTACCCATCTGATAAGGGGCTGATAACTAGAATATACTTAGAACTCATGAAAATCAGCAAGAAAAAATCAAATAACCCTATTAAAAAGTAGGGAAAGGACTTGAACAGAAACTTTTCTAAAGAAAACAGAAGAATGGCCAACAAACATATGAAAAAATGCTCAACATCTCTAATCATCAGGGAAATGCAAATCAAAACCACAATGAGGTATCACTTAACTCCAGTGAGAATGGCCTTTATCAAAAAGTCTCCAAATAACAAATGCTGGCGTGGATGCGGAGAGAGAGGAACACTCCTACACTGCTGGTGGGACTGCAAACTAGTTCAACCTCTGTGGAAAGCAATATGGAGATACCTTAAAGCGATACAAGTGAATCTACCATTTGATCTAGCAATCCCATTACTGGGCATCTACCCAAAAGATCCAATGACACTCTACAAAAATGACACCTGCACTCAAAAGTTTATAGCAGCACAATTCATAATTGCAAGGCTGTGGAAACAGCCTAAGTGCCCATCAATCCAAGAATGGATTAATAAAATGTGGTATATGTATACCATGGAGTACTATTCAGCTCTAAGAAACAACGGTG
>VSMD01044151.1:0-12649 GCA_008750895.1 Mirza zaza
TATCACTGACATATCTGGTTCTGATGCCTAGTCTGACTCTTCAGTTTTGCTTTTTTTTTGGCTTTTGGTTTACCTTATAATAATCTGATTTAAATATTAATGTGGTGGTAAAGTGTGTGTGTGTGTGTGTGAGAGAGAGAGAGAGAGAGAGAGAGAGAGAGAGAGGAAGGTTTTTATAATCCTATGATTAAGATTTATTCTTTTAGTGAGCCTATACCTCTGGGCTCTGAACTTCATGAGTGTTTCTTAGTTTATTTATTTATTTTTTTTTATCCTCTGTTAGGTGGAAAAGGATAACGAGAGTGGGTTGGAATTGGGTTTGCCCCTTCTCCCACATGGAAGGCTAGAGCCAACTGGAATTGGATATTTCCCTTCCTCGGGGTCAGTTAGACTCTGATAATACACCAGTAGGTTCGGTTCTGGTTAACTAGTTTTTCCTGAGGGCAAGCTTATTAGGATGAACATAATGCTATGGTACATTTCAAAATGATTCCTTTTCTCCTCCCCCTTCGTGAAGCACAGAGATTTTCCCCAAATGTTTACCGTGGGGACCTGCTTGATCTTTTGAAGGTACAACTCACAGTATTGTGACCTCCCTGCATGACTTGGTCCTCTAGGGTTTTTGACTCTCAGAATTGTCTGCATTAAGCTGCTACCAAATCATCAGTTGCATCTGAGTTTTTTTTTCAAGAAAATATGAGAGTACAAACATTTTGGTTGCATTTTATATCTTTGCCTCTCCCTAGCAAAGGTTAGAGGTATGCCCTTCCCATCCACAATGCTCATGACATCCCTCAGATGTGGGTCTACCCTCCAATCCCTGAATCCCTGGTAAACACCACCTAAGATTTTCTTAACCAGACACTGGTCCCCATGGTGGTTTCTGCTCATGAGTCTCTGCTCTGATAAGTCATGTCTCTCTGTATTTGCTTGTCTATATGTTCAATCTTGGGGCAGCAGTTTGACCTGTGTTCTCCTTTCTGTTATGAATTCACAAGAGTTGATCTAAGTCTTTTCAATTTTTTTACTTGTCAGAATGGTGACTTCCAAACTTATTATATATGGAAGTGGAAACTGGAAGTCTATGACAATGTTTTTATAATTTTTCTGTAGAAGAATTAGAAAGGTAATGCAGTGTTTCTTCTACTGTGGTTTGTAAAAATATGTTTTTTATTATTGAAATTTAACTCCACACATGGACTTGCTCAATGTTTGCAGTACTACTACAGATGTTTGATGTACAAACTAGGAATTCTGATAATTTTTCTTTTGCATAATTCCTATCTGAAAAGGTAAGATAGAAGAAAAGAATTGTGCAGGCATAAGCACATACATTGCGTTATTGAGTATATTCATCTCTGATAGGAGAACTTCACTAGGAATTGATTAGAATTAAATGTCTAAATTTTGCTCATGAAATTATTAGAAGCATTTCTATTGCTAACTTCTCAGTCTATTCATTATAAAATTTGTTTCTGTCACTGCACATACATCCATTGTAATGTTCAGTGGATGCATTCCATCACAATAAGCTGCCAGTGCCTATGTCTCCATCTCTTGATGTTAGTTTAGGGAAGTTGGCATATTGAATGCCATCTCAACTGGATACCTACTAATAATTTAACTATACATAAAAGTCACTCCAAGTCACATAAAGACATTCATCTACAATGAATTCAAATTTCTGTCTTGGATCCCCACAATTTTTAAGACCACTCTAGCAACATATGAAAATTTATAATATACAAGGATTTTACTTGATTGCAGTTAAAAAATTATTCTTGCAAAATTTTCAGAAATAAAGGATCACATGAGTACATTGTTAGAATTTCTCCCAGAGGAAGAATTTCTCCCACAGGAAGTGGCTCATGAAAGTGAGAAGCCCTGAAAATTAAGCTCCATTAGCTTCACATTAATCTACCTCTGGACTTCTATCATACATTTTTATTATTACTAAAAACAGCTTTTCAGTAATAAAAATAATACATGATATATTTCAGTGACTGTCATAGTGCTTAATTACAGGCTGAAATCTGGGTTATTTTTCATGAGAAAATAATTGCTACAATTATCTTTAGAACTAGTATGCATTTAAATGAAGTATTTTTAAAGAAATGTTCTAATTGTCTTGATTTTGTAAAATTTCCAAATCTCATTGTTCTTATGAAAATAATAGTTCTTGTAATACAGAAGCTCTTAAGAGAAGTCATTTTAGTGTTGACTAATTATTAGAATGTCAAGGATGATGTTTGCATTTTATATTTCTACTTATAAATAATGTTTCCTTTTCCTTAAGATACAAAACTATTGTGATATATAAAACTATCCTAAAAGTCTATATCAAAATAAACATGAATTTTACTAAAAATTAAAATATACTCACTTTTGTTTTTATAAAGATGGTTTTAGTTTATGTAAATTGACCCCAAGTCTCACCTGGTTATAATCGATAACTAATGTTTAAAAATAGAAGTTATTTTGCTAGAAAATATAGTCTCTGACAATTTCTACATACCAAAGCCTATTTATCTTCTACCACTTCAATGCACTCACTTTCATAAATAGGTAATAATAAGTAATAAACAAGTAACAGAAGGGCTTTTGCTAGCACTAACATGTAAATAGACTTTTGGCTGTAGCAAACTGAAGTAAATCCTTAGTGACTTGGAAAATATTTTTACTTGAGCATTCAGTGAAATTTTCTCTTCTGATAAGATTTAAGGTTGAGCTTAGTTGTTCATTTATTTCTATTCCATAGTGAATATGGAGAGCTATTTTCAGAAATTAGATCTGCATTCTACAAAAAGAAACACTTTATACAAACACAAGAAACCTTGCAAAGAAATCTCCTGGGCTCTTAATAACTAGCTAAGTAAAGTAATAAATAAAATAGATATATTAAACTGAAAAACTCACTTATGTTTTTCTTTGATTCTCTGATAACTTTCTCATTGCAATTCGTAGTTTTAAAATATGTCAGAAAAAACCCACAAAATATAAGGATAATTCTTTTTGAAATTTGACAGCAGTGTCGAGATTCTATTCTTAGCGATATCAGGGCATGATTTCTCTAACATAAGGAATTTCTAATATAATTCCAAAGCATGCATTTGCATCTAAACAGTGTATGAATCTAAAATAGTTTACTTTCTTGGGAACACAGAGGGACATTAAAATTGATTTTTATGGAAATAGACTTATAATTTATAGAAAACCAATAAGAGATGTATAGTATCCAAGAATTATAATCAATAATTTAGTCCTTGTGGAATATTTTGTTTGATTTTTTTATTACAATAGATTTAGGGGTAGAAGGGTTTTTTTGTTTTTGAGACAAAGTCTCACTCTGTTGCCTTGAGTGCCATAGAGTCAGCCTAGCTCACAGTAACCTCAAACTCCTGGGCTCAAGCAATCCTGCTGCCTCAGCTTCCTGAATAGCTGGGACTACAGGCATGTGCCACCATGCCCGGCTAATTTTTTCTATATATTTTTAGTTGGCCAATTAATTTATTTCTGTTTTAAGTAGAGATGGTGTCTCACTCTTGCTCAGGCTGGTCTTGAACTCCTGAGCTCAAACAATCCACCCACCTCAGCCTCCCAGTGCCAGGATTACAGGCGTGAGCCACTGCGCCAGCCAGTGGTTTTTGGTTGTGTAGATGAATTGTATAGTGGTGAATACTGGGCATTGAGTGTACCTATCACCTGAATAGTGTACATTGTACCCAATAGGTAATTTTTTATCCCTCATTCCCCTCTCACTTTTCTCCCTTTTGACTCTCAAGTGTCCATTGTAACACTCTATATGGCCCTACCTGTGATATTAATAGCTCAGTTACCACTTATAAGTGATATATGCAATATTTGGTTTTTCATTCCTGAGTTAATTCACTTAGGATAACGACTTTCAGTTCTATCCCAGTTACTACAAAAGACATAATTTCACTTTTTTCTTTATGACTGAGTAGTGTTTCATGGTATATATACACCACATTTTCTGTATCCACTCATCAGTTGGTGGGCACTTAAGTTGATTCTGTAACTTTGCAATTGTGAATTGTGCTTTGATAAACCTACAGGTGCAGGTGTAATTCTTATATAATAACTTCTTTTCCTCTGGGTAGATACTCAGTAGTGGTGTTGCTGGATCAAATGTCAGGTCTATTAATTTTTAGAAAAATCTCTATACTGTTTTCCATAGAAGTTGCACTAGCTTACATTACCACCAACAGTGTACAAGTGTTCCTTTTTCACTGCATTAATGCCAATATCCATTCGTTTTTGCTTTTTTAATAGTGGCTAGGGGTAAGTGACAGGGGTAAGGTGGTATCTCACTGTGGTTTTAATTTGCATTTCCCTGATCACTAGTGATATTGAACATTTTTTCATGTTTGTTTTCCATTTGTATATATTCTCTTGAAAAATATCTGTTTATGTAATTTGCTCATTTTTCAATTGGATTATCATTTTTCTTGCTAAGTTCCTTGTAGATTCTGGATATTAATCATTTATTTGATGTGTAGTTTACAAATATTTTCTTCTCTTTTATAAATTGTCTATTTACTTTTTTGATTATTTCTTTTGCTATGTAGAACCTTTTTAGTTAAGTCCCATTTATTTATTTTTGGTTTTGTTTTATTGGGTGTCTTAGTCATAAATTCTTTGTCTAGGCCAATGTCCAGAAGAGGCTTTTCTTATATTTTCTCCTAGAATTTTTATGGTTTCAAGTCTCACATTTATATCCTTAATCTATCTTGAGAGAATTTTTATGTATGGTGAGAGATAGGGATCCAGTTTCATACTTACGCATGTGGCTATCCAATTTTCCCAGCACCATCTATTGAAAAGATTGTCATTTTCCTAATGTATAGTTTGTTTGCTTTATCAAATATCAATTGGTTGTAGATATTTGGCTTTATTTTTTGATTCTCTATTCTATTCCATCTGTCTATGTATTGACTTTTACTTTAGTACCATGCTGTTTTGATTACCATCACCTTGTAGTATAATTTTAAGTCAGGTAATGTAATGCCTGCACATTTTTTCCTTTTGCTTAGGATTGCTTTGGCTATTCAGGCTCTTTTTTTATTCTGTATGAATTTTAGATTTTTTTCTCCTAATTCTATGAACAATGATACTGCATAAAACAGGAATTGCACTGAATATATAGATTGCTTTGGGCAGCTCGATCATATTCACAATATTTATTTTTCCAATCCATGATCATGTTTGTTTTTCCATTTTTTTGTGCCATATATGATTTCTTTCATCAGTGTTTTATAGTTATCCTTGTAGAGATCATTCTCCTCCTTGGTTAAGCATATTCCTAGGTTTTTTTTTTTCAGCTATTGTAAATAGGATTGAGTTTTTTATTTGATTCCCAGCTAGATTGTTATTGGTATATAACAGTGCTATTGATTTCTGTACATTGATTTTATAACTCAAGATTTTATTGAATTCGTTTATGAAATCTAGGACCTTTTGAAGCATCTTTAGGATGTTCTAGTTATGAGATTATTATATCTTCAGTAAATATTTATAATTTGAGTTCCTCTTTTCCAATATGGATGCTCATTGTTTCCTTTTCCTGCCTGATTGCTCTGGCTAAGCCTTCCAGTACTGTTTTGAATAGAAGTGGTGAAAGTGTCCATCCTTGTCTTGTTTCAGTTCTTAGTTAGAATGTTTTCACTTTTTCCCCATTCAGTATGATGTTTGCTATGGGTTTGTCATTTATGGCTTTAATTATTTTGATGTATGTTCTTTTTATTCCCAGATTGTTGAGGGTTTTTATCATGCTGGCTTTTATCAAATTCATTTTTCTGCCTCTAATGAGATGATCATATGGTTTTATCTTTAATGCTGTTTATGTGGTAAATCAGATTTATTGACTTGCATATTTTGAGCCATCTTTGCATCACTGGGATGAAACCACCATGTGGAATGTTAATGGGAGTTTTACTTTAAAAAACTCTTCTACTAAATGAAGTTGTTCTCGGATGTTCTTTATTTTATAAAGTATGTGTGTTTGTATCAAATAAGAACATTATTATGTAAGAGTGACATAATTCAATTAAATATGTAAATTTTCATCATCCAAACAATTTATATAATACAAAATAAAAAAGGTGTAGAGTGACATATGAAAAAAATCTTGATAAAACTATTATATCACATAAATGCTATGTACTGAGTAATTTTTAGATCTCTTAATAAAATATAATTACTTCATCAAATTTTTCTTCATTAGCCTGTTAATATGGTGTGTTACACTGATTGATTTTCAAATGTTTTACCAGGCTTGTATACTTGGAATAAATATAACTTGATCATGGTGTATAATTCTGATCATACAATGCTGGATTTTGGTGATAATTTTTGTGTTTTAGTTAATGAGAAGTATTCACATGTGGGTTTTTGTTGTTGTTGTCATTGTCTGTATTTGTTTTTTGTAGCCAGATACCTGTGCTCTTTGGATCCAATCTTCTCATCCACATACAAAATATTTTGTTTGAAGAAAAGAAATTAGACTTTTTGAAACAAAAACCCAAATAACTATTAAATGTTAAAAATCTAACTTGTTTTCACTATCTAGTAGAAGGGGTCTCAGGAGGAAAAAAATAAGTTTACATAAAAATGTTATTTTCCTTCAAATTGGAGCAATTACTTCATTACTTTTAGCATTCATAATTGCTGAAGAGAGACTCAATGATAATGCGATTTGTGTTTTACTATAGGCATCCCATATTATTTTCTTGTAGCTTTTGTGTTTTTTACAACTGTTTCTTTTTATTTTGTTTTAAAAATGTCACACTGGTAAATCTAGTAAATGGCATCCCTTTTCTCTATAAATTTGCTGGCATATGAGTCTGTGTGACATTCTAGTTTTCAGCGTTGTTATCTAATCAAACAGCAACTCAATGGGTCATTTCAATCTGGAAATTATAGCCTCCATATTCATGAAATTTTCTTGCATCATTTTATAAAATTCTTCCTCCTTTTTATATTTTTTACTTTATTCCTTTATAATATTTATTAGAAGGCTGAGTCACCTGAATTGAATTTTTAATTCTTCTTTCTAGATTTTCTTAACTACTTTGCAATCTTCAGTATGTCTTTAAATTTTAGATGGAATTGATATGTTATATGTTCTAGTATTTTCCTTTTTCTTTTCTTTTTCTAATCTTCTAAAGGGTCCTTTTGGGAAAATATAGCTTGAATGAATGTCATTTACTTATTTCTAGTTTTCAAAATCCACATATTTTCATTTTCAGAAATTTGTGACAACTATTTATAGTCTTCACTTTCTTATCACCTCCTTTGATCCAGAATTTATCAAAGATAACCAATTCTATGATTTTTATTATCTAGATCACTCAGTACTAAAGGCTAGAATCCACTAAGATGAGAAGACTTTAAGTTAAATTTAACACATTTAATTTGTTTAGATATTATTTTTATAATTCTTTTTCCTAACACTCCTTTCTGTGAGTGTTTTATTATTATTATTACCGTTCAGTTAGTGCTTTTTAGATTGAAGAGAGAAAACAGGTTAAACACTACTCTTTCCTTTATAATTCTCTTTCTTTTATGATAGTTATATAGTTGCAAGTTTATTAATTTGAGTCTTTAGCATTCTATAATTTTTCAGCTCCATGTTACCCTTTTTTATTATTCCTTTATCATATTTCATTTTTCCTCTATTGTATATGACTGTTTAAAGTCTGACATGACTGAAAAGTTTTCTATGCAAATCAATCTATTTCTCTGTGTATTCCCTCTTCTCATAGAGGTTACATTAGGTTATGTAGTTAAAATTCCTTCTTGGAGACAGTTTTAGCTCTCTTAATTCATATTTTAATCTGAGAAGTACTGTAATTATACAGATTTCGCTTCACCTTTCTAAGTAAAGAGTAACGATGTAATGAAATGTTACAGATTTTTGTTTGTTTCAGAGAGACTTTGGTATAAATTTCAACTCTACTACTTTCTGCAAGTTTACTTCTTTGAGCTTAAATTGTTTCTCCCTCCCCTAAAAATAAGGGTGACAGTCCTGGGATTTCATGAAAAATTCCTAGATAAAATCTCTGTGAATCAACACATAACATGTGACTTCTGGTTTATAATGACCAGGACAAGCCAGTTAGTATTTTACCTGTATAAACCTAAGAAAATCTTTTTATCAGACTAATTCTGATAAAAGTAAATATGGGGATGGGGAGTTACATTAATAAATATGTAAAGTGTAACCTATTTGAAGTAAAAAAAATTAAGTAAACTATTGATGAAGCAGCAAGGGAATAACTATTGTATCTAGATATAAATCTGTTGCTAATTGGAAAATGCTACTGTAAGTTATTATAATGAGAAATCTCAGTGGGATGATTTTAATGACACAGTTATTCTCTCCAATAAAATAACAATTAGTATTCCTGGTATTATACTAATTGTTATTAACATGGGTCATTGACAATGCTTAAAAGCTAAATATTGAGCCACTAACAAGAGCAGTTCTCATATACAGAACTAATGATCTTACTATGTTCAAAAGAAAATTTAAACTTTTTTAAACTTTAATAAAATTAGTAAGAGTTTTAGATTTACAGAAAAATTGAGCAGATAGTATACAAATTTCTCACATCCCACCTCAATCTTCCCAATATATATTTTTTCCCTGTAATTCACATCTTATAATAGTGTGGTACATTTGTTATAACTAATGAACCAATTTTCTTATATTATTATAAACTAAAGACCATAGTTTACATAAAGGTTCACTTTCTGTAGTGTATGGTTCTATGGGTATTGATAAATGTATAATGTAACATATCCATCATTATAATATCATAAAGAATAGTTTAATCACCTCCCAAATCCTCTGTACTCAACCTATACATATTTCCCCATCCCCATGAAACCTTAGCAACCACCTTCTTTCTACCACTGTCTCTATAGTTTTGCCTTTTCCAAAATTCCATTGAGGAAATACTGTTTTGAAACAATACATTGAAATAATGTATTGAAATAATACAGCATGTAGCCTTCAAACTGTCATGTTTCACTTAGAAATATGCATTTAAGACACTTCCATATCTTTTTATGCCTTAAGAGATTATTTATTTTAGTACAGAATAATAACCCATTGTATAGATGTACCAAAGTTTGTTTATTCATTCACTTATTGAAGGGCATCTTGCTTCCATTTTTCATGATTATGAATAAAGCTGTTATAAACATTTGCATGTAGGATTTTTTGGACATAATTTGTCGAATCATTTGAGCAAATACATGGGAGAGGGATTGCTGAATTGTATGCTAAGACTATGATTAGCTTTGTAAGAAAATGCCAATCTGTCTTCTAAAGTGGCTGTATCACCTGCATTCCCATCAACAATGAATTGGCTACTCCATAACCTTACCAGAATTTGATATTGTTATTTTCTTTATTTTTGCCATTTTGATGGGTATATATTGGTATGCCATTGTTTTAATTTATAATTTCCTATTGATTTATGAATTTGAACATCTTTTTTATGATCAGTTGAAATTTGTATGTCTTCTTTGGTAAGGCATTTGTTACAACCTTTTGCCCATATTTTAACCGGGTTCTTTTTTTTTTTTTAATTGTTGAGGTTTAACAGTTCTTTATATATTTTAGAAACAAGTTCTTTATGTATGTGGAAAATATTTTCTTCAGTTGGTTGCTTGTCTTTTCACTCTCTTGAGAGTACCTTTTGCATAACACACATTCTTAATTTAATAAAATCTGACTTATCAATTTTTTTCATGGATCATCCTGTGGTATTGTATCTTAAAACTATTGCTGGCCCCAAGCCGGAAGCGCCGTGGCTGACAGGACGGGTCCCGGCCGCGTGGGGCCTCCTTGGGGGGTGTGCGTGGCGGGGCCGCGGCGATGCTGACCCCCGCGTTCGACCTCAGCCAGGACCCGGACTTCCTCACCGTCGCCATCCGCGTGCCCCACGCCCGGGTCTCCGAGTTCGACGTCTACTTCGAGGGGGCCGACTTCAAGTTCTACGCCAAGCCGTACTTCCTGAGTTTACATTGTAGCCGGGAGAGAAAAACAGCGAACTAACAAGTGTAACGACAAACTGCAGTAAGTGCTATGAAGAGAGGGAAGTGTGCTGATACGACGGAATGAAAAGGGGCCCAGATTTATATGAAGTTTTGGTCAGGAAAGGCCTTTCTGAGGAGGGTCTATTTAAGGCAAGACATGAAGAATAGGAAGGTGATGATTATGGTGGTCGCAAACATTTACTGAATTCTTGACTCCAACTCCAGGCTAATGCTTTAGATTAACCCTTCCCGGAAGAATTGTTGAAAATGGAAGTGAGCAAGGGTCCTATGATGCAGATAAAGGGATTTTTACCATTCGATTGCCCAAAGAAACTCCTGGCCAGCATTTTGAGGGGCTGAACATGTTAACTGCTCTTCTGGCACCAAGAAAATCCAGGACAGCAAAACCGCTTGTGGAAGAAATAGGTGCTTCTGAGGTTTCTGAGGAAGTAGTAGATGATGATGATGATGATGAAGAGTTTGATTGGGAAATTGAACAGACACCCTATGAAGAGGTATCGGAAAGTGCTTTAAATCCACAGTGCCACTATGGATTTGGAAACTTACGATCAGGAGTGGTTCAGCGGTTACAGGATGAATTGAGTGATGTTATTGATATTAAGGATCCAGATTTCACTCCTGCAGCTGAACGAAGGCAGAAACGCCTGGCTGCTGAGCTGGCCAAGTTTGATCCTGATCATTATCTAGCTGACTTTTTTGAAGATGAGGCAGTTGAACAGATTTTGAAGTATAATCCTTGGTGGACTGACATATATTCAAAAATGATAGCCCTTTTGGAAAAGGATCAAGAGCAAGAAGATCATGCTATGTTAGTGTCTTTTTCTGAAGAAGAGAAATATCAGCTACGAAAATTTGTCAATAAATCTTATCTGCTGGACAAGGAAGGCCGCAGTCAGGTGTACTACGGTTTGATTGATATCCTTCTGGCATATTGCTCTGAAACTTGTGTCACTGAAGGAGAGAGGAATGTTGAATCTGCGTGGAATATCAGGAAACTGAGTTCAACACTGTGCTGGTTTGAGACTTGGAGTAATGTTCATGAGATCATGGTATCTTTTGGAAGAAGAGTTTTGTGCTACCCACTTTATCGCCATTTCAAGCTGGCAATGAAGGCCTACAAAGACACTATAAAGATATTGCAACTAGGTAAAAGTGCAATTTTAAAGTGTCTCCTGGATATTCACAAAATTTTTCAGGAAAATGACCCAGCATACATTCTAAATGATCTCTACATCTCAGACTACTGCGTGTGGATTCAGAAAGCCAAGTCCAAAAAGTTGGCGGCTCTTGCAGAAGCCTTGAAGGAAGTCTCGCTCACAAAAGCCCAGCTGGGACTGGACCTGGAAGGACTAGAAGCAGCGGCCCTTCTTGTCCAGGAGGAAGAAAACGCATTGAAGGCCACCCACCCCGTTCAGGGGCAGCCGACACTTGGCTCCAGTCCTGAGACAAGTGATTCAGAGGAAGTGGACAGCCCCACGACGTCTGGAACCTCAGACTCAGACTCAGACTCAGACTCGGATTCAGAGCAAGACGAGCTCGACGACAGTCAGTCCGAGGCAGTCGTCAATTCCTTGCTCGGTCCCTTTCTGGAGGAAAGCAAGGCCCTGCTTGTTGATGGCGGTGGCGCGTGCAGGACCACAGCCACCCAGAGGTCTGATGCTAGTCAGGAGAAGCCACTCGCCTCTTCCCGAGCTCTCGGAGCGCCCAGGCCTCTGATAGAGGAGCTGGGGGAACAACTGAAAACTTTGGTTCAGGTTTCAGAGCCCAGCGGCACTGCTCCTGGAAACCACGGCAACATGCAGGAAAGAGACGGCCACCATGCGCCCAGTAATTGACTCTGTGTGGTTTTATTCATTGTCGAGGATCATGTCAGATTTGGTTTTGTTTATTTTTTTGAGACAGAGTCTCACTCTGTTGCTCCAGCTAGAGTGCCGTAGCGTCAGCCTAGCTCACAGCAACCTCAAACTCCTGGGCTCAAGCGATCCTCCTGCCTCAGCCTCCTGAGTAGCTGGGACTACAGGCATGCGCCACCATTCCCGGCCAATATTTTCTGTATATTTTTAGTTGTCCAGCTCATTTCTTTCTATTTTTAGTGGAGACAGGGTCTCGCTCTTGCTCAAGCTGCTCTAGAACTCCTGAGCTCAAACTATCTGCCTGCCTCAGCCTCCCAGAGTGCTAGGATTACAGGCAGGAGCCACCGCACCCAGCCAGATTTGGTTTTATTTACTGAATTAGAATTCCTCATTTTCACTTTGTACTTTTTCTTAGTACATACAGTCGGCTCTCCAGATTTGTGAATTCCTCATCCGTGGATTCAACCAACTACAGATCGAAAATATTTCTTCCCTTTTTTTTTTGTTTTTTTTTTGAGACAGAGTTTCGCTCTATTGCCCAGGCTGTAGTGCTGCCCGTGGCATCAGCCTAGCTCACAGCAACCTCAAACTCCTGGGCTCAAGCGATCCTCCTGCCTCAGCCTCCTGAGTAGCTGGGACTACAGGCATGTGCCACCATGCCCGGCTAATTTTTTCTGTATATGTTTAGTTGTCCAGCTAATTTCTTT
>VSMD01044153.1:0-40415 GCA_008750895.1 Mirza zaza
AGTCTCACTTTATTGCCCAGGCTAGAGTGAGTGCCGTGGCGTCAGCCTAGCTCACAGCAACTTCAAACTCCTGGGCTCAAGCAATCCTGCTGCCTCAGCCTCCCGAGTAGCTGGGAGTACAGGCATGTGCCACCATGCCCGGCTAATTTTTTCTATATATATTAGTTGGCCAATTAATTTCTTTCTATTTATAGTAGAGATGGGGTCTCGCTCTTGCTCAGGCTGGTCTCGAACTCCTGAGCTCAAACGATCTGCCCACCTCGGCCTCCCAGAGAGCTAGGATTACAGGCTTGAGCCACCACGCCCGGCCTCCTCACAAGTTTTTATTGTGAGCTCTGGACTCAGAGGAAGGGGACAGTACCAGAAAGATGGATGTGATGGTGAGACCAACAGCCTCCTATGCTCCCGAAAGGGCAAACCAAATAAGAACTGAGACCTGATACGTTTCTATCACTGACGGCCGCCCCACAGTCTCCAGTGTCATCGGGGAGCGCAGTTTCAGAGAGAAGCGGGACGGGAGCAGTCAAGCCATCTGACGTGAGGAAGGGGAGTCGGGGTGGCTGAGTAGTTCTAGCTCCAAAGCCAAGTTAGCCTCGACTTTCTCTCTGTCACTGTCCCTCTCCCACACCCCACGTCCAGTCTGCAGCTGCTCAGCCGGCCCTGCCTTCGGAACACAGGCAGAATCTGATCACCTCGCAGCTCCGCCGCAAGCACCCCAAGCCCCCGCCTCTCACCTCCCAGTCTCCCTCCTCCCACCCTTCCCTGGTGACAGTCCAAGCGCCATGTGGCAGCCATAGTGAGCCTTTCCAAACTCAGATTGTGTCCCTCTCCCACTTACGACCCTCTGATGGCTTCCATCCCATGCAGGATAACATCCATGCCTACACCAAGAGGCCCCACACCTGGCTACCTCCCTCACTGCTGGAGCCCTCACCCTCACCCATCTGTTCCCAACACACCGGCCTCCACCACACCTGGCTTTTTTTTTTTAATTCGTTGTAGAGATGGGGTCTCACTATGTTGCTTAGGGAAAAGCTTGTTTATGTTGCAAGAGCCAAAAATCTAACTGCACTTTACACACACACAAAGGATTTATACATTTATAATATACATTGAATTTTCCAGGAATGCAACTACTGTGTAGAGTGGCAGGAACTTGTACTTTATTTGCTCAGAACTTTCCCAAGAGTTCTTCATCATTTCAGACATTGGCACCGCCACATTCTAGCATCAGTCTGCACACACAGCTTGCACCTTACTGGCAATTGGCCACTTCACAAATACGAGTCATTACCTCTTCTTTCGTATATATTAATAGGACAAAAAAAAACGTTACATACTTTTTAATTAGACGTGAAGGTTGGTATATTAGCCATGAATTTCATTTCAGGAGCACAGAAGGAGCAGCAGGAAGCATTAGGAAAAGGCAGCGCAGGGTCCGATGGGGTGGAGCTGCCCCGGGGGAAAACAGAAAGTTGGACTCTGCATTTCAAATCCAGGCCCCACCACTTACACCCGCATGAGCACATGCACACTGCCTACCCTGAGCCTCATCCTACCCCCGTCAAACGGGAGTCATGCTGTAAACGACACAGGGTTATTGGGACAATCTGAAGGGTCAGAATGCACACAGCATTTATGCAGAGTGCCAGGTACCAGGCGGGTACTTAATATCCGTAGCTATTATTATTCACCAGCACCCTCTACCCAGCAGCTGTCCTGGGTGCTAGGGGTGTGGAGCCACTCAGAGGAGCGGGCATGCCTCTGGAGTCCCTGAGTGTGTCCCCTTCTTTCCTCCATGCAGACCTGAGGATAGGTGAGGCCCCAGTGCCAGCAGCAGAGCAGCTGGAGCCAGCTCCCAGCTTGGCCGCTGGGGTCGGGAGCAGAGTCGTGCTTGGGCTTTGCAGGGGACAGCAAATGTGCCAGCACCCCTGAGCCCCTCCCATGGGCTCTCACCCCTGACCTCCCTTTAAGGCCTGTCTTTCCCGTGTTTCAGCAAAGGAGGACTCTCTGTGCCTTCCAAGGAGAAAAATCCCTGGTCTCACAGGCAGATAGGAGGGCAGAGAGGAGGAGGGAGGAGACGGGCAGGTGGATAAGTGGACTCTGAGTCAGACCCGCAGGTGACAGATCTGCAGAAAGATGCCAGCCACAAGACAGGAGCAGGTGGCTGGGTAGGGGACGCAGGCCTAAAGCAGAGTCAGGTGGCCAAGAGGGCATGTGGACCATTAAGATGGCCACATTGGCCAAAAGCTTCGGGCTCCTTCCCCAAGCCTCCAGGAGCAGTCCTCAGCTTCTTGGACCCCTCCACTTCTCCACCGGGCCTGGGCTGGCATCCCCTGGAGAAGGCAGCACTCTGGGTACTCTATGTCTCTCTCTCTGAAGGACCAGCCACTGTCCTCGCCCTGCTCCAGCAAGGCAACAGCAAGGCCACCTGCTTCCCCAGGGCTGAGTCACACCTGACCCACACCAAACACATGTCGGTTGCCAACCTGGACACACACACACCTTTGCCTGCAGGCGGAGGTACCGAGAGATCTGCAAAGCACAGAGATGCATGGAAAGAGCTAGACAGAAACGTGTCCAAAGCCGTACAGTGGGCACGCACACACAGAAGCGTGCACACGGACCCTCACAGAGACGCAGGTATTTGCAACACAAACTGAGGCTCCGAAGCACACGTGCTCACACAAGCACATCTGCGCACCGATGTTCGCGTGGATGGTCGGCATTAAACATGTTAACGCACTCCCAGCCAACTGGGAGGACAGCTGGTCACATGCATACCTTGAAGAATTAGAGATACAGCCCCCAGAAACCCACCGATGTTGCCAACAGTTCCAGTTCCGCAGTATTGCCCCAGGCAGTGGGCGGTGCATTCTGGCCTCATCTTCACCTCTCAGTTCCATCCATCGCCATCTGTCACATCCTTGCCCGGTGTGTCCTGTCCCCCACCGCTCCCGTCTCTCCTGGCTGACGCCGCCTCCAGGAGACCCCTCGATGTCAGGTGTCCAGGTCTCAGGCTTTAGACACCTCTTCTCCCCCTGCCCCCTCACCCCAGGTGATCTCACCCACTCTTGGGGTGTTAAATCCATCTTATGAGTCTTCTTCGGGCTCTGCCTGCCTCCCCGACCCCTGTACCCAGACGGCTCAGGGACATCTCAAATCCAGCCCAAAATGAAACCAGTTAACTCCCCCACCCAGAAGGCTTTCATCCGGTGCCCAGGCCCAATACCAAAATGTCCTAAATTCCTCTTTCCCACATGTGCACACCCAGCACAAACTCCCTTCAGCATAACACTGAACCTGACCCCTCCCAGCTCCCTGCCCGCTGGCCTGCCCACTGGGGCCCATCCTACACTGAGCCACCACCAGGATCCTTCCAAAGTGCATCAAAGACAATGATGCTTATAACTCCCCAGGGGCAGGCCAGGCGCGGTGGCTCATGCCTGTAATCCTAGCACTCTGGGAGGCCGAGGTGGGCGGATTGCTTGAGGTCAGGAGTTCAAAACCAGCCTGAGCAAGACCTGCCCCCCCCCCCCGCTCCCCCCTACCAAAAATAGAAAGAAATTAATTGACCAACTAGAAATATATATAGAAACAATTAGCCGGGCATGGTGGCACATGCCTGTAGTCCCAGCTACTTGGGAGGCTGAGGCAGGAAGATCGCTGAGCCCAGGAGATTGAGGTTGCTGTGAGCTAGGCTGATGTGCCCAGGAGATTGAGGTTGCTGTGAGCCAGGCTGATGTCACGGCACTCACTCTAGCCTGGGCAAGAAAGTGAGATTCTTTTGTCTCAAAAAAAAAAAAACAACAAAAAACAAAACTCCCAGGGGCTATACCCTACACTTACAATAAAATCCAAGCTCCTGTGCAGGGCCAGCCAGTGAGCCCCTTCAAGGCCGCTGGCCACCCCCACCCTGCACCTGCACCCTGTCACTCGGGCTTTATGACCCTGGGAGTGGGGTATCCCTAGCAAGCTTCTACCCCAGGCCCTTTGCCCTTGCCCTTGGTCCTGCCCCAACACGTCCCCAGATCCTGGCTGGCATGACTGCCTCCTCTTCAGGATTCAGTTCTCACCTGGAAGCCCTGCGAGGGCCGTGACGGGTGGGGTCCACCACATTTACCTGTCCTGTCACCCGCTGAGCACTCAGCAGTATCTGAGACTATCTTCTATCATCTGTCCAATTCAGCGCCAGCCCCGGGAAGGGCAGGGATTTGTGTCTGTTCTGTTTATTGCTAAATTGCCACTACAGGCATCCCTCGGTATCCACGAGGGGGTTGGTTCCCGGACCCCCAGAGGATACCGAATTCAGAGGGTGCTGAAGTCCCTGACATAAAATGGAATAGAACTTGGATATAGCCTACGAACATCCACCCATACACTTTACATCATCTCTCCATTACGTATAACACCCAATGCAATGCAAATAGTTATTATACTGTATTGTTTAGGAAATAATGACCGAAATGTGTGCACACATTCAGTATAGATTCAATTTTTTTTTTTTTTTCTTGAGACAGAGTCTCACTTTATTGCCCAGGCTAGAGTGAGTGCCGTGGCGTCAGCCTAGCTCACAGCAACCTCAAACTCCTGGGCTCAAGCAATCCTGCTGCCTCAGCCTCCCAAGCAACTGGGACTACAGGCATGCGCCACCATGCCCGGCTAATTTTTTTCTATATATATTAGTTGGCCAATTAATTTCTTTCTATTTATAGTAGAGACGGGGTCTCACTCTTGCTCAGGCTGGTCTCGAACTCCTGAGCTGAAACGATCCGCCCACCTCGGCCTCCCAGAGAGCTAGGATTACAGGCGTGAGCCACCGCGCCCGGCCTTAGATTCAATTTTTTAAAAAATAGTTTCCATGTGAGCTTGGTTAAACCCAGATACGGAAAGTACTGGGGGCGAGGGACACACACTCAGCGTTTGTTGACCAGTGGCTGTACATTTATTTATACGCAGACATACCCACCCCCATAAAAATACTCAAGCGGATCACCACATAAATAGATAAATACACAGAAAAGGGCAAAAATACCTCCACACACACTCACACAACAGACTAAACAGTCATAGACACCCAGGAGTCCCTTTCTTGTCCCCATGGGAGTCAGTCCTAGTCTTTTCCCCACCTGGATCTGTCCTCTACTTGAACCCAGTTTCTGGGGGAGTGGGGGTCTCCAGCCTGGACAGGGAGGGGGTTGCCGGTCCATGGGCCTCAGACAGTGCCTTCAGCTATGTCTGCAATTTCCGCTCCCCCTTCCTTTCCTCCTCCTCTCTAAGGCTCCCGCCAGGAAGGCCTCCCCCTCACCCCAGCTCCAGCGCAGGGAGGGGAGGCCCAAGGAGGAGTGGGGAGGAGTGAGGAGACTGGGCAGAAAGACCCAGCTGCACACGCTGATCACACAACACATTGCATGCACAGGCCCAGGTGGTTGTGCATGTGTGTGCAGGGCCAGGTTTAACCAGGGGGAAGCCGCCACAGGCCACCGGGTGCAAAGGCGCACAGGCGCTCTCTCGCATGCACAGGCAGAGGCCCCGCGCTGGGGTCTCCAAGGCTGGCTGGCCCTGCCTGGCTCAAAGCCCGAGTCCAACAATCATTAACCCTGCGTGACCAGACCAGAGCTCGCCAGCTGGACACACTCACGCCTGGGCCCTGGGAGGAGGGGTTAAGAGTCCTCTCCCTACCCGGCTAGCTGTGCGTCTGGGGGTGCTGGCAACCTCTGCAAGGTCTGGGGAGAGGGGCAGTCTTCCCTGGGGGAGGGAGCCTGGGGCCTCCCAGGAGGGGGGGCAAGGTGCAGGGAAGTGGTTTAGAACCAGGCTGTAGGGTCTGAGAGTAGTGGGTTCAAATTCTGACTGTTGTGTCAAGTTATCCAATATCTAAGTGACTCAGTTTACTTTATCTGCTGAGTGGGGATAATGGTACCCACGTTATATGGTTGTTGGGAGTCAATGAAAAAACACGTAAAGGGTTTATTTAGCTCCTTGCCTGGCACCTAGGCAGAACTCCATCATCACTATTATTGTTGTTATTAGTAGTCGGGGGCGGGTCCCCGCAAGGGCCTCCCCAGCGGCTTCCTGTGGGGGAGCAGACCAGCCCGCGGGCCTCGCTCCCCCTCCTGCGGCCGCTCGCTCCTCTCCCCTTCCTCTCCCGGCCTTTTCCTCCCCGCCTCCCCGCGCCCCGCCCCGTCCCTCCTCTTTCCTCGGAGGAAACTTTGCGCCGGCTGGTCCATCGGCCCGTGTCCGGCCCGCGCTGCCGCGGCCTGGGAGCCAAGCGGGGCGGAAGGGGCTCAGGGCCCGGGTGTATGCGGCCGCCGGACGCGCCGGGGCGGGCCGCCGGGGCGCGGGGCGCTGACGGTGAGCGAGCCCGGGCCTCCGGGCCGAGGGTCCCTGCGGGGCGGACGGGATGGGAGAGGGAGGCGGCTGCCCTGCCCTGGAGCCCGCCCGGGGAGCGGGGAGGCCCCGCGTCTGTGTCCCCCATCCCGCTCCCAGACGGCAGAGCCGGCCTCATTCCGGGACCCCACAGGGGGCGGGGGCTCCGCGCGGTCGATGGGCGTCGGCGCCCGGGAAGGACACCCCCGACAGGGCCCGGGTCTGCAACGAAGGCAGAGAACGACGCTGCAGGGTGGAACCGGCCGCTCCTCCGGGGAGACCAGCAGCCCCGAGGAGAAGCGTCAGGGCCAGCTCTGGGTTGGGAGAAGGACCTGACCTTGCTGCCCTCGCAGGCTGACAGGGGAGCTGCCCCCCAGCAGCATGGACGCCCCCCGAAGGGACATGGAGCTGCTCAGCAACAGCCTGGCGGCCTACGCGCACATCCGCGGTGAGGACGGGGCGGAAGGGCCGGGGCCCTGGACCCGTCCCCGCCCCACACCGCCCTTCCCTCCGCGCCCGGCCCTTCCAACCCCCAGTCCAGTCGCCTGTCCCAACTTCCCCCACCCTCGCTGCTCACTGTACGTGCGCGGCTCCCCAGCACCCTTCAAACGGGGGTTTCGCTCCTTGCCCTCACTTAGAGCCTGAAGTCTTTCCGCGAAGGAATGGCTCCCACTCCTGAGGCCCCCCATGACCCCTGCCCTCTGCCCCCAGCTAACCCCGAGAGCCTCGGCCTCTACTTCGTGCTGGGCGTCTGCTTCGGCCTGCTGCTGACCCTGTGCCTCCTGGTCATCAGCATCTCGTGCGCGCCCCGCCCGCGGCCCCGGGGCCCCGCTCTGCGCCGGGGCGCCCGCAGCAGCACCCTGGAGCCCGAGGAGGACGACGACGACGACGACGACGAGGAGGACACAGTGACGCGGCTGGGCCCCGACGACACGCTGCCAGGCCCCGAGCTGTCGGCGGAGCCCGACGGGCCTCTCAGCGTCAACGTCTTCACGTCGGCCGAGGAGCTGGAGCGGGCGCAGCGGCTGGAGGAGCGCGAGCGGATCCTGCGGGAGATCTGGCGCACCGGGCAGCCGGACCTGCTAGGCACCGGCACGCTGGGGCCCCGCCCCACGGCCACTGGCACCCTGGGCCGCATGCACTATTACTGACCGTCCGGCTCCCAGTGCAAGGCGCTCTGGAAACCGGACATGCAAATGGGCCCGAGCTGCCCCAGGACTTTCGGACTGCCCCGCCCCCACGGCTCCGCTGGTGCTATTGGGCATGGACTGCCACCCTCAGAGAGGCACCCTTCCCCAGGCCTGCCATTAGAACCCTGGGGGGTTGTGCTGGGGCCCCACTCCTCTCTGGGGGAGGAGGAAGAGGGGAAGTGACCAATGAAAGCTGCATTCTCAGTGGCTCAGTCTCCTCCCTCTGTTACCCCTACCCCCCCCCCCCCCCCCCCCCCCCCCCCCCCCGCACGGCCCCCAGTCTTCTGCGAAGGGGATCCGAGGCTGAGACCCCCCACTCGACTCCTTTTCCAGCCTGCACCCCCTCTGTGCACACACCCGACGACTAGGCACACCTGCCTGTGTTCACAGACGGCAGAAAGAAGCACACTCCTCCTGCACCCACACTCCCCAGACCCCCCCTACATGCATTCCACATCTGCAAACGCACGGGCACACGTCGCCCTGTCCCCACAGTGCCCCAGGGTCAGGCATGCATTGCAACCACACAACACACCGGGCCTCGAAACCCTAACCGTGGCGCTAAGGTGCTACCGGCCCCAGTGTAACCACGCCTGCTTGGGCTGGGCGCTGGGTTCACGTCTGAGCCGAGGTGAGTTCAACCGAGCCGACAGTGAGGCCAACCGGGAGGGCTCCAAGCGGGCCTCTCTCCCCCTCCCCCGGTGCACAGCTGGATCCCGGAATCCGGCCCGCCGCCGGGCTCCCTGTCCGGGCCCCTCCTGCGCGCCATTTCTCCAGCGTGGGGCTGGCGTCCGAAGGAGACACCCTCCCCCCCCCCACCATCCGGTGGCTAAAAATAGCTGCTTGCGCAGGCCTTGGGAACCGTAATGGGAGCCACATGTTGGCCAGATGTGCCCAGGAGAGACCGCCAGGAATGCGGAGGGCCCGCCCCGCCGGCTCCGCCCCCACGGACCAGACCGGCTCAGCGCGCGTGCAAGGCAGACTTTACTTTCTTGCGTTTCCCAAAGTCGTGTGCAAGGACGTGGGTGGCCCAAGCAAGACGTCCGTCCAGGCCGGGCCACGGTTCCTCGTAGGCCCGCCCTCAGTACGTCTGCGTCTGTGCGTGGACGGAGTCCCCTGTAGGGGCCTTCTGGATCCTCTGCATCATCTGAGCCTGGGAGAGAGCGGGCGTCAGGGCAGGGCCAGCCGCCAGCCCCCGCCCGCCGGGACCCTCGCTCGCCCACCTCCAGCAACCGGCGCTTCTCCCTCTCGCTCTTCAGCTCCTCCCAGATGTCCGTCAGCTTCCTCCTGCGGACCCCAGGCGGAGGCGGAGGTGAGGGCATGGGCCGGCCCTTCCCTTCCCACGCCCCTCCCTGCCCCGCACTTACTCCAGCTGCGCCCCCATCAGCTCCAGCGCCCTCCGCAGGGACTCCACCTCGCCCTTCAGCGCCCTTATACCCACGCCGTCGTCCTTGCTGTCCGTGGGACTTTGCAGGACCGGGGAATGGAGCGTGGGAGTCTCTTGGGGGTCTGGAGTCTGCTTGGTTGCATGTGGGCTTTGGGGGACAGGGGCTGTCTTTTTAGGGGGCACCTCTTCCTTGGGAGCCACCTCCTCCTTAGGAGGAGCCACCTCTTCAGGGGGCACCTCCTCTTTCAGGAGAGCCTCCTCTTGTAGAGGCACTTGCTCGTGGGGAGTAGTCTCATCTTTTGAAGGTGCCTCCTCTAGGAGGGTTGTAGCCTCTTCCTGGGGCTGAGGCTTCTCAGGGACAGGGAAGGACCCTGGCTTGGACGTGGACTCAGACTGGGGTGGAGAGCTGTCCTGCTCCGCTAGGGGGTGTTGCATCCCACAGAGGCAGCTGTCTGAGGAATGAGGCATGTGGACCTTCTCTTGGGGTTCAGCCTCTTTGGCCACAAGGGGTTCGACCTCCTGTAGGGTTTCCTCTGCAAAGCAGCGATCCAATGGAGTGGGCGCCCCTTCTTCAGTGAGCACCTGCTCTGGGGGCAAGACCTTTTCTAGGGAGGGAGTTTCATCCCCTAGAGGGGCCATCTTTGGGACAGGGACTTCATCCCTAGGTGCGACTTCTGGAGCAGGGTCCTCTTCCACAGAAAAGACCCTCTCTGGAGTGGAGGCCTTGTTCTCCAGAGTCGCGGTCTCCTCTGGGCTAGGGGCCTTGTTCTCCAGAGTCGGGGTCTCCTCTGGACTGAGGACTTTGTCAGGAGTCAGGATCTTCTCTGGGGTGGGGTGTTCTGGGGTGGGGACCTTGTCCTCCGGAGTCAGACTTTTCTCTGGGGTGGGGACTTTGCCAGGAGCCAGGATCTTCTCTGAGCTGGGGGCCTTCTCTAGAGATGGCATCTTCTCTGGGGTGGCAGGCTTGTCCAGAGGAGGGGTTCTACTCACAGCAGGGGCCTTTGCCAGGATGCTCTGCTCTTCCTCCTGCGGCAATGGGGGTGAAGTCTCAGCTGAGGGCTGGATGCCCTGGAGAGGTTGGATCCGCTGCACACCACACCTGTGGGCACCAGCGTCTGCCCAGCACCCCCACTCTCCCACGCCTCCTGCCTCTCACCTGACTGGGTGCAGAGCGTTGCCGGGGAGCCTGGGTTTTGGATCGTTTTCTGCCAGGTTGGCACAGACCCCCACTGAGGAAGCTGCCATTGGAGCCTATGAAAACAGAACCTCAGAGGCCCAAGCGCACTCTGACCCTTAGTCTCTTCCCATCCCTGTTCCTCAGCACAACCACGCTGTCCTCCAATCCTCCCCCCACTAGAGGAAGGCAGCCCTCACCTGAGCCTCGGGAGGGCAGCTTCTGAGTGTCCCTGCTGGCTGCTGAAGATGTCCTGGAACATATCCCGTCAGGCCCTGGGGTTGGGGCCAGGCAGGGGCATTTCTTTCAGAGTCCCCTCCTTCCCCCAACCCTTCCCTGCTCCTTACTTGGCTTTGCTGGGTCCAATGGGGGCTGTCACTACCTTCTTGACTGCAGGGAGGGATGCTTTGGACATCAACTTTTTTGGTTCCTTAATAGGAACTGGGAGGAGAGAGAGGAATGAAGCATTCATTCATCCACTTACTCATCCACCCAGCAGTCACTGGCCCCATCTTGTGCTGCGTACAGGGGACTATAGACAGGAGACAAATCATTTGACTCTGCCTTCTGGGAGCTCCTAGGAAGCTGGCCACCATCATGCCACACAGGCATGGGGAACTGTGGGAGCACCCCAAAAGGACGCCTAGCAGACAGCTGTCAGAGAAGGCTTTTTGGAGAGATGGCTCCCTATCCTGCTAGGTTTTTATCCATACTTTTTCTCAGACTGTCCACTGCTTAGTGCCTATTTGACTTCCCTGGTTCAGACCTCCTCTCTTTCCCAGACCATCGCAACAACCTTCCCCCATCCAATTCCCCTCAAACTTCATCTTCTCCATCTCATTCACTCCCTAAGAGATCTCACCCAGTCTTGGAGTAAGCCCACGACTCCCAGATTTTCATCTCTAGCCGCTGCTGCTTCTCTGAACTCCAGACTCGTATCTGACTGCCCTCTCAATACTTCCGCTTGAGGAGTTAACAGGCATCGCACACTTAACGGACCCCAAACCAGTCTCTTGCTTCCCATCCCCCGAGACCCTTGAATCTGCCCTTTTTCCTGCACTCCTACGTACTAAGACGCCAAAATGAGGAGACATCCTGACTCTTATTTCCTTATGCTGCACATCCAACCACCAGCAAATCCCATCCACTTTACCACTGGAATTTTCCTGAATCCCATCACTTGTCGCCACGTCCACCACCAAGTGCTCCAGACCCAGTCACCGCCACCTTCACCTGACTATTACAGCAGCCCCCAACCTGGGCCTGGGCTGCACCCACCCTGCCTGTCGTGTGTTCTTCCTACAGCAGCCAGAGCGAGCTCACGTGCTTCTGGGGAAGCAGACATAAATAAAGGAAAATATGTAGTGTGTTAGAGTTATTAAGTGTTATTGATAAGAATAGGCAGGGGTGTGTACAATTTTAAATGGGGTGGTCAGAAAACCCACACTGAGGTGACATCAAAGCGAACACCTCAAGACGTCACACACAGTGACATTCATATCCTTAGACACATAAACAGCCACTCCGGCATAGGCACACATGCTGGCATTTACTCGTACACACACATCATCACAGATACACACACAGCCCAACAGTGGGGAGGGGCAGGGGTTCTACAGCCAGGCAGCAGGCTTTGAACCTCAGCTCCGTTCCTTGATAATTTGGGCAAGAAACATGTGCCCCAATTGTCTTCATCCATAAAACATGGATGACAACAGCACACACCTTGTAGGTCTGTTGTTGAGGTTTGAGTGACTTAATACACGTAAGTTGCTCAGAGGACTGTTTGGCAGATAGTCAAGCCCAGCAAATGTTAACTTTGACTTCTGCTTCTTGTCGTATGGCTGAGCAGGTGCTTTTAAAGGGCCCTCCCACTAGACAGCGGTTATATCCTGCTCAGGACACAATTTGGAGGCATTGCTGGACGCAAAAGAGGTAGGGGAAGTCCACAAAAAGGAAGGGAAGAGCTGGGGCCAGGAAGGTGGAAAGAGGGGAGCTCTGCTGTGCAGCTGCTGAGCCTGGGGTCTATGGTGCAGAGCAAGACTCTGCCTCCTTGGTCACCACGCACCAGAACCCAGTAGCCACACAGCAGCGCCACCCTTGTGCCACCTTTCTCCAGGAGGACTGAAGTGGTCCCTGGTGGTTGGTGTTCTCTGGCTACTGGCAGAAGTGGAAGCAAATCCTCTCTGCAAGAAGTCTTCTACTAAGGCCTGCAAGACTCCTACAGATTAAGTCATGAGCTAACAGAAATCATAAAATACACAGGAAGGCAGGTCACGGAGAGTGGAGTCAGCACACACAACACACAGTGGATCCTGGAATTGTCAGGTAGTGTAGCTATGTATAAAATATTTGAAGCTATGGGCCGGGCATGGTGGCTCATGCCTATAATCCTAGCACTCTGGGAGGCTGAGGCAGGAGGGTCACTTGAGCTTAGGAGTTCGAAATCAGCCTGAGCAAGAGCAAGACCCCATCTTTACTAAAAACAGAAAAAATTAGCCAGGCATGGTGGTGGGTGCCTATAGTCTCAGTTATTTGGGAGGCTGAGGCAGGAGGATCACCTGAGCCCAGGAGTTTGAGGTCACAGCACTCTACCCAGGGCCACAGAGACTGTCTCAAAAAAAAAAAAAAAAAAAAAAAAAATTGAAGGTATGTATAAAATATTTGAAGAAATTAAGGATGTGAATGCAACAAAGGACCATGAGGAGCTGTGGGCACAGTGGCTCACGCCTGTAATCCCAGCATTTTGGAAGGCTGAGGCACAAGGATCACTTGAGGCCAGGAGTTCGAGACTAGCCTGAGCAAACTAGTGAGACCTCATCTCTACAAAAAATAGAAAAATTATCGAGGTGTGGTGGCACATGTCTGGGCAACAGAATAAGACCCTGTCTATTAAAAACAAAACAAAACAAAACAAAAAACCAGAAGCACTAAAGTGTCCAATAGCAGGAGACCAGATACATAAGTTGTGATAAACTCCCTACAAGGGATATTATACAGCAGAGAAAAACAAATGAACTATATCCATACACAACATGGACAGATCTTAGAAATAGTGTTGATAAAAACAGCAAGTCTCAGAATACTATAAACATATGCTACCATTTTTATAAAGCTCAAAAGCAAACAAAAAAATTTAGTGATACATTGTTGAGACACACACACACACATATATATAAGAAAAACTCAAGGGAATTACACACATAAAATTCAAGACCCTGGTTACCTTTGGGGTGGGGGAAGTGAGGGAGGCGAAAGGGAAGGAGCAAGCCATTGGTGATGTTCTAGTTCTTGGGTTTGGGTGACAGATGTGGGTGTTCAGTAAGTTTTATAGCATACATGTTATATATATATATATTTGGCATGTGTCAAGTATTAACGATAAATAAAAATACACCCACATACACACAGGCATGTATACAAAAGCTATTCACCGACACATTTACATACACACAGTCTCATAGACTCAGACACAAAGATCCATACATTTCCTTACAAAATGAAACAAATCTACACGCGCTGATAGGCACATTCTCAAGACACACAGAGAAACATTAACCAATTAACACGCACAAATTGACCCACACATTGATTTGTTGATTTGTGTACATGCCCATCAGGCTCTTGACCCACAGCGGAGGGAGCTCCTACATAGGATAGGAGCTCCTACATAGGTCCAGCATATGCTGGACCACTGGGGAGCTGCAGGTGCTTAGGGGCAACTGGACCAGTGGGGTCTCCCAGAGGGCACCCCCAATCCCAGCCTACCCAGGCACCCACCTGATTCCCGAGATACCACCTTCCGTGGAATGAGCTTCTTCATCTATGCAGAAAAGAAGTACAGGTTGAGCATCTCTAATTCGAAAACCAGAAATCCAAAATGCTTCAAGATCTGAAACTTTTTGAGTGCTGACATGAAGCCACAAGTAGAAAATTCCATTCCTGACTTCATGTGACAGGGTGCAGTCAAAACCTTGTTTCACACACAAAATTATTAAAAATATTATATAAAATTACCTTCAGGGAAGGTATATGTGAAATATAAATGAATTTTGTGTTTAGATTTGTGTCTCATCCCCAAGATATCTCATTATGTATATATATATATTCTGAAAACCAAAACGCTTCTGGTTCCAAGTATTTAGGATAAGGAACATACAACTTGTATTAGAATCCCAAGTGGAACCCCAACATGTCCAAGTCCACCTTCGTTTAGGGATGGACTTGTATTAGAATCCCAAGTGGAACCCCAACATGTCCAAGTCCACCTTCGTTCCAGCTGGGTATAGGGAGTGCCATACCCCTTAGCTTGTTTTTAGGGAGCTCCATGCCCCTCCAGCTGTGTCCTAACTTTGTCTAGAATCCCCTGCCCCCTGAGTGTCTGGCTCTGTACTCACTGGGGGTGGTGGGAGCACAAAGTTGTCTGGAAAAACACCTCTTCTGCCTTGACACTCTCCTTCCCACCAGCCCTTATCCTCTGTGGTCTGGGAAAGAAACATGTTGGTGGGGAGGTGAGCCAGGTACCTCAGGCTCCTTCTTTCCAGGGTCCCACCTCTTCTCAACACCCCCTTCCCTGGGCACTCCCTGCCCCGGTCCTCTCACACCTTCCTCAGTACTTTCACCAAGTCTCCTCTCCGAAGTGCCAGCTCGTCTGGGGCCTCAGGCTGGTAGTCAAACAGGACCCTGTAGGTCTCAGGGCGGGAGACTGAGGAGAGGTCAGTCCACTGAAGCCAAGCCTCCCCGGTCAGTCAGCAGCCCCCTCCTCCATCTGCTTAGCTGGTCTCCTTCCCCCAAGTCAGAGTGGCTTGGGAGTAGGGGGGCAGGGGGCACTTTGGCTGGCTGCTCACCTGTCCGCAGGTAGTCTGGAGGGCTGTCATAGGTCAGGCTGCTCAGCTAGCAGGGGTAAGGGGAGGGAGGAACATGTTGAGCCTCTAGCCACTCCAAGAGGAACTCACCATCTCTATGCCCATTCTGACCCCATTTACCTTGGGAGGCCGCTGCGGACTGGGACTGATTGAAGGCATATCTGGGTGACCAAGGCCTGGTGGGGGATAGTGAGGTTAGGGAGGATGATAATTCACAGGTTAGATCATGGGTGAGGGTCAAAAACGGTTACAGGATCAGGATATGTGGATCACAGGCTCATGCCACTGGGAGGGTTACTGGAGATTGCAAGTTTGGTCCCAGGGGGTCACAGGGTCATGGGGTTGCGGTCTCACTTGGGGGCCCACTGTCCAGCAACTCCACAAAGTTGGATGGGAAGGCTCCCAGCTGCCCGTTCTTCTTCCCCAGCCACCAGCCGTCCTCAATCTGGGGAGAGGGGGAGGACGCAGGGGCATCTGGTTCTGTCCCAAGGGTCAAATCTTCCACCCTTGGTTCCGCCCCAGGACCCCATCTTCCCTTGCTCCTTCACTGCCCATCTCTGCGCCCCTCACGGCTCCTAACGCCCACACCCTCACTTCACCCATCCCCCTCACCCAAACCCTCCCATCACCTCCTCCCCCCACCTCCTTCCCTCACCTCCTTTATCACTTCCACAGTCTCCCCAGCTTGCAGCTTCAGCTCGTCCGCCTGCTCTGGGCTGTAGTTGAAGTTCACTTTGCACCATCTTTGGGGGCCCCGAGATTTGGCGGGGTGACCTGAAGCCAGGCAAGAGCGCGGCAGCTTGAGCCGTTTGCCCCAGTCCGCTGAGCAGGGAGAGGGGTGGGCGACAGCACCCCTCAGTACCTCCAGGCCCCGCCCTAGGGCGAGCATTGTGCTCGAGGACCAATCACAGGCCGCAGGCCGGCTCGCGGCCCCTCCCGGAGCTGCGTCCGTCACCGCGAGCAGGGGCCGCCCAGGCAGCGCTGGGTCCGCGCTCCCCCGCCCCCACCCCCGCGGCGCTTACCTCGGCGGCGCGCGCAGCGCGGTGTCTGCGCCTCTCCGGCGCCGCGTAGGCTCTCCGGGACCTCCTGGGAATGAGCCGGGGAGGGCGCTCTCAGCTCCAGGGCGGCACAGGCCCCGAGCCCCAGCCCGTCCCTGGCCCGGCCTCACCTGCACCAGGTGCTCAGGGAAGAGGCCACAATGACCCTCCAGCTCTCCGCGCAGCCACCCGCGTGCGGGCCCCTCGCGCACCTGCCGGACCACGTCCCCGGGCGCCAGACTCAGCTCGTCCCCCTTCTGCGCGCGGTATCCGGCCAGAACCAAGACCTCTGCGGGCAGAGGACAGGGCGGGACGCGGCTCAGAAAGGGCCAGTCGGGGCAGCTGGCCGTGGCGGGCGCGAGTCCCGGGCTCCGTGTAGAGGACAGCGGAGTGGGGTGGTGGTGTAGGCTTTTGCCAATTCCACACGGCTGCAGGAGTCACTCAAAACTCTCTGCACATACCCATGGCTTCCCGGGCGCCCTCCAGAGCCTAGCCGGTCCTGCCGGTGGCCGAGTACTGGGTCCGCGTAGGGTGGGACGGGCCGCGTGATTGTGAAGCAAAGGAGGCGTAGACGCAAGCCGATAGGTCAGGCTCCAGGTGCTGCGAGTGGGTGTGGGAGAGGGGGCGGCCCGGCTCAGCAGGTTTGGCCCCCAACCCAGGGGCGAGGACGACTCCGGGGTCCCTGGCCTGCTCAGGGGTCACAACTCCCTTTAGGCTCTTCCCCGCCCACCTCATTTTAGTCTAGGTGCCACTCCCCATCTCCCAGCCTTAGCCCGGAGGCTCCCAACCACAATTTCCACAGATCCTTCCATGGCCCACCCTCTCCCAGGAGGCAAGATTTTAGCTGCAGGGGAAGAGGTGGGGAGAGGCACATACCAGGGTGGCCCCCCCGCCTCTCCCCGCTGGTAGCAACCACTCTAAGCCAGCCCAGAGTGGAGGAGGTAGCTGCTTTTGCCCAAGCTAAGATGGAGCTGGCATACTTAAAACCTCCGCTTTCCTACAAGGCGCACCCTTCCCTGGTCCCACTCCTTCCCCCGCCGAGAGGAAAGAGAGAGCAAAGACCCCCACTTTGAAGCTGCAGGTGCCAAGCTGGTTTCAGAAAACACCTCCGGATTCTCCCTGGGGGTTAGGCAGTTAAGAAAGAACTTCAAGAGCTTACAAGGCTCCCATTCACAGTCAAACCCAGAGCTGGTTAGAGTCCGAAGGTTAGGGCCCACCTATAGCCAGTCCCATATGGGACAGGCTTGACATTCAGGTAATCTTCCTGCCCAAAGAACACAGAAAGCTGAGCCTGCTAACCACACCCCTTGACTCTGGCCCCACCACGGAAGCACCAAAGTC
This sequence comes from Mirza zaza, assembly GCA_008750895.1. Lineage (NCBI taxonomy): Eukaryota > Metazoa > Chordata > Mammalia > Primates > Cheirogaleidae > Mirza > Mirza zaza. Next base: position 17,361 of record VSMD01044153.1, read on the forward strand.
CTTATCCATGACACCAGTGAAAATATCTGGTTCTCCTGGGGCGGCCAAGGTACAGGATGAAAAACCACTGCAGTGGGACTGAGAAGTTGGTGTGGGGCTTGTGTCGACGCAACTAAGCGGCAGGCTGGGCACAGCTTCCACAGGCATTTTCTCTTTTAGGGTTCCCGAAACTGCTGTGGAGGTATCTACCACCCCAACCACACACACACTCAGGGTGACAATGACCAGAGCCCATTTACATCTGCCACTTCATTTATTTTTTTTATTTGCAGGAGGAGTTGAAACAAATTTTAAGGGAGATTTTCATTTTTGTTTCCCCTAAACATGAATCATTCAAGAAAAACCAACTTAACTATAGAAATGTAGCAAAGTAAGGGGAAAGAAGCACAACAACCCAAGAGGCAAAGGCTGGGGGAGAGATGGGTGCAGTCCGCATATAACATATGCATAAATGCCTATGATCCACCTGCTCTGGACCGCCTCCCCAGAAGGCAAGCACAAGGACCCATTTTAAGAGGATGTTCCCCCCCCAAACATCTGAGAATGTTTCAACTTAAAGCTTAAGGTTAAAAAGGAAAAAAAAAGAAAAAAAATCCCAAAGAACCCCATGAACCACCCAGCCATAACCACCTTCCTTAATCGATCATAGGAGTTTCTTTTCATTTTATAAAAAGATTAATAAAAAATATTGAAAAAATTATTTTCTCATCTTATATTTGTAAAGATAATAGAATTCATAAGTTTCTTAGAAAACAGACCAGAAACTGCCCTCCAGTTTCCACCCCTGCTGCTGAGAGGATCAGCGTAACTAGAAAGTTTGGGATGCTGGAGCTGCTGGTGGAGAACGGAAAGCCCAGCCCAGAAGAAATCAGAAACACGGGCATATGGACATGCAGGATGCGGCTGGGAGCGACTCCACGTGATACATGGCTGCACGGAAAAGGGGAACACAAGGTGGTCCGAAAGGCCTTAAACTCCTCCTTGACATACAAAACCGGTTTTTACAAAGATCCAAGCAGTTTGGTCCCAAACTGAGGTGAACGCTTCAATGTTTATTCACATGCTTTGTTTTCTCTTTTAAGAATCAAAGTTGCCCAAATTAAATCTTTCTAATATTACTACATATGCCTAAAAAAAGAAAAGAAAAAAAAAAAAGAAGGGCTTTTAAAATCAGGACAGGGAAGAAGAGATTGAAAACCATCAAATTAGTCCTCTTAGCTCCAAATGAAATGAAATTAAGAACAAAACTGTTGGTTTCTAATAGGGAACAAACCAAAATCCAAACATCACTCTCCCTCCCTACCCCTGCCCCCACCCCTCACACCAACAATAAATGAGAAACACAGCTAGAGCCCAATGTGTTGTGTTCTGCTCAAGAGCTGGGCCTGATCCCAGGCTCCATGGCCAGCCTCCTCTGTCCAGTGGGACACAGCGCCAGGGAAGCTTTCTGCTGTAGTAGGATTCTGCATGGCTGGTAGGAGGTGGGGGTGGGACTTTCAGAATCTTCTTGAGGTTCCTGTCTAGCTCCTCACCAGCCATCTTCCCAGCGCCTCTCTCCCCTGGGCCAGGGATCATGTCCAGAGTGGCCCCTACTCAGTTGTGGGCTGTAAATTGTCCTTCTCTTCTCGGTTCTCTGTCCCACTCTCGTCGTCTTCAATCTCTCCTTCCTCCCCACTGAATTTGTCATGGGCCCATTTGGGGCTGGTACTGGATTTCCGGAACATGAACCGGCCCCGACCCCGGGGAAAGGCTCCTCGGCCACGGCCACGGCTCACCCACTTGTCACTGCCTTCGCCTTCACGGTCATCATGCTGAGGGGAAAGAAAACTGCCATCAGTGCTAGAGTGAACAAGAATTGGGCAGAACTCTCTTCTCTGCACCCACCCAAATGTGCCTTTCCCAAAAGAACCAGTGCCCTAACCCAGCCTTCTGCTCCCTGTCACCAACTCCCAAAATGCAATGGTTCAGATCCAAGAGAATATTAGTAACTTAGGAGTTCTAAAGTAATAGCCTGGGCATTCTAATGATGATAAACCTTCACTGAGCACCGAAGCAAGACGTATAAGTGTGTATTTCATTTAATCCTCACATCTGCCCTATCACTATCACCCTTCACAAAGGAAACAAGGAAACAGGCTTAGGGACCTGAAGCAATTCTCCAAAGAGAACTGGGTTTGAGAAAGATGGGTTTAAGAAAGCCAATCATGCTAAAACGTGAAACTATGTCTGAACTGGGTTGTTAGGCAGTTAAGAGAGGAAGCAACACTTAGAATGTACAGCTGAGGCTCTAGCTCTTCCCAACCTTCTACCCCCAGCCTCCCATCTTGTATCACCTCTCTTTAGTTTTGTGCAAGGAGGCAGCATAGCAGAGTAAGAAAAACACTTAACCTATACCTCAAACAATGCCTGGTCTGGCAATCTCACAGGACAGAAGGAGAGATCCAACGAAAGAATGAATGAGAAAGCATTTTGAAAACCAGAAGTTGTTACCTTATCAACCCCATCACTTCAAAGAGTCCAAACCACTCACCCACACAAGCCTTAGGCTCTTAGAGGTCCGCTCAGCTAAAGTGCCACCTTCCTCTGATCAAGGCTGCTTGTCTGCCACACTAAATGAATCAGGTTGGCAATGCTCTTTCAAGCGGCCAATAGGACAGAGGTGAGGGGATCTGTATGGTATTTAATCCCTCCCCTACAGCAGTCCCATTCCAACCAACTACAACTGCAATGTGCCTGTACATACGTTAAATTACAATTCTGGACAAACCAACTTAAGGCCAAAGGCCCTCTAGCCCCTCCTGGTTATCCCCAGAAACATACCAAGTAATACTTCTTGCTTTTGGGTGTGTACTCTGGGTCCCACTCTTCTTCCCGGTTTCGCTTTTGAAAATCATTGTTGCTGTTGTTGTTATTGTTACCAGAGTAGTTACCTCTGCCCCAGCCTCTCCCTCTAGCTCGAAACTGGGGGGAGAAGGGAGACACAATAAACAATCATGTAAGGAATGAGAAAAACCTCCCTGCATTCTGTTCACACACATTTCTGGTATGGAATAATAGGCAGCTGTCCTCCAGTCATATGCTGGTCAACTGGTCTCCAGCCATTCCCTTTCTGTTCAGGTCTATAGCTAAGACAGATGATAAACATGGCCCAATGGTCTCCCTACAATTAGCAGGAATAATCAAGGTAAGTGCGGAAGTTCTGAGACCAGAAGTCACAAGAGGCTTTCTATGAACAGAAAAATAACTAAATATGGAGAGCCTGGGAATCTAAGAGGGAAGAACTAGAGACACTGGGGTCTAGATATTAGATTGTTTACATCAGAGGCAACAAAGCCAGTATTCTGATAAAACAAGATTGAGAATTGGTGGGAACAAGGGGCTTAGAGAAAGGGGAAGGGTCTTACAAAGTTTCCTCGAGCCCTGCCGCCTCCTCTTTCACTTGGACCCACGAAGTCTTTGGTCCCCAGTCTCGATTTGTCAAAGCCTGTGGTGCTCTCCTCTCTTTCCTCTGTCTCCTCAGTGTACTCTTCTGCTTTGTAGGAGTGAGATGACTGGGAGGAAGAGGAGGATGACCTGGACCGGTCTCGTGCTCTCCGGTGCTTCCTATTAAGAGAAGAGCCAGGAAGTCAATAAGCCCATAGCGGACAGCTCTTGGCTAGGAGCTTGTGCACAATAAGCAGCACAGAATAATCAGGAGTGTGTCTGTGATGAAGAAACTGAGGATGAGTAACCTAAACAGCTCAGCCCCAACCCACCCACCCAGGATATCTAGGACACCTCCTCTCAATTCTGTCAGTCATTTTCAAAAACACATCTATGTATGAGTCTGTGACAAACACATGACATACACAGGAAGAGGAACAACACACAGTCCCTGGCCTCGAGTAGCTCGATCTAAGATATATGCATAAATTAGAAAGGGAGAAGGAAACTGACAGTGTGCTGAGAAGTACATGCATCCGTACTGGGCCAGAGGCTTTATGTATGACCAGTTGCCAGTGCTTTATATCACTTTTAGTTTTCACAGGAATACTGCCTGTCTTATGGAGTTGCTCTAAAGATTAAAAAAGTAAGTGTGTTAACACTTTACCTTGAATAGCCAGCATGCAGTAAACGGCAATATCATTCAGTATTATTTCTCCCACTTTATAGACTGGAGACTCAGGTGACACAGCAGATGCCAACCTAACTCTAATTATACCACTCCACATTACCACCACCCACTGAGCTCAAACAGGTTGTATTACTAAGCCCAGGATCTGGGGAAACTCTTCCCAGAGTTATTTCGCTTCCTTTCCCTTCATCTAGGGGAAATTATAGACTAGGGCAAATTAGCTTAATACAATGAGTCACCGTCTATATACTAAGGTGGGTGCCAGCCCTGCCATGTGGTAGCAGAGGTTATCAAATGCCTCTAAGGTGGCAGAAAGGCCAGGCTCCCAGGACAGAGGAGGACGTCTAGGGAAAAAACAGCCAAGTGTCAGTAACCTCTCATTGTCTTTCTCCCTTCCCTCAGTCCCCCGTTATGAAAAGCACCGGCCTTCCATCCCCTACACAAACACACTGGGTCTTCCATCTACTCATAAAATGGAGAAATTAAAGTTAGTGTCATAAAATTCTTACAATTCAGATGCATAACTCTGACCCCACTAAAAATCAGTGCTATTGTAGGAGGTTTTCAATAATAAGACTCTCAAAAGGCCCCAAATTTGAGTCTTAGCACTCTTAGCTAAGTGACCTGGGTAAGTCATTCTTCAGTTATATAAGGAAGAGTTCTGGCCAGGTGTGGTGGCTCACACCTGTAATCCTAGCACTCTGGGAGATCGAGGTGGGAGGATCATTTGAGCTCAGGAGTTCGAGACCAGCCTGAGCAGAGCCCCCCATCTCTACTGTTAATGCCACCGCACTCTAGCCCAGGCAACAGAATGAGACTCTGTCTCAAAACAACAAAAAAAAAAGAGTTCTTATAAACTGTAGGGTGATATATTAATGAGAATAGTGAATTATCTTTAATATTTTCCCTTGCCTCAAATCATAGAACACCAGGGTTTGCAAGAGACTTGTTCAAGGTCACACATAGCAAGTCAGAGGTAGGCACATGTTTCAGGGAGAGGAATCAGATTGGGTACCCAGACTCGACCCCGAAATGCTTGAGGAGTGCTGCTCCCTCCCCTTCCACCGTGGCAGCCTTGGACTACTGCACAGGCACTTCCATGCCCTGAGGATTATCAGGTCCTTTACCTATGGGCAGACCTGGAAGCTGCTAGGGCTCCTAACACATGAGGCATAAGTAACAGTGGAACAGAAAACAAAGTGGAAAAAAAAGATCTGAGTTTTGATGTTATTAATAGCTGATACCTGTGTGATATTAAACTAATTATCCTAAGCTTAGCTTCTTTTATTATTCAAACGGGCAAAACAGGTATTAAACCAACTGTTAATTTATCTCGAAGAGTTGTAAACTGGTATGTATCGTCTGATGCTGGGGAGAGGGAGAGGGGGAAGGGGAGAAAAGGGATATAAAAATGCTTGCCAGCTGAACCTCAGAAATAGAAGAAATGCCGCTTCTTAATGGAAAGTGTGAACTTCAGCTGTGCTACTTTTAATGAGACATGATTGAAAAGTCATGGACCTTTAAAAAATGTAAACAGAAACATCAGGACCTCGGTATGAATGTTGCCCTACCAAGTTCAACAATGCCACCTTTGTTTAAGGAACATTTGGAACACCTCTCTTGAAACTGTCTGTGAAACTAATTTAAAAAGCATCAACAATCTTGTTTGATCTAGTTCCACACTGTTTCCTTGACTAAATAGCATTACTACTTGACAATGACTTTGAGCCATTTCTAAAATATGACTTCCCCATGAAAATCTGCAATGAGAAAGAACTTGTCTAAAACAACTACAAAAAGAATTCCCAAATGATTCTCTACATCATCCCTGTAGTCAAATTAACAGATTCACGTCTCCCACGAAGCGTTCTCTGGACAAGGATCACATTTTGATGTCGAATTTCCGTTTTAAAACTAGGGACCCTGCTTGCAGTTACATGGTACAAAACAAGAAACATAAGTTGCTATAATTCCTAACCCCAAAGCCATCTAGCTTGAAAGGTGTGGTAGTGTACAGCCCAAAGGGGCAGGCAAGAGACTCAAGAGTCTGAATAGGGTGACAGACAGGAGGTTACATACTTCTGCTTCTTTGATCCTTTATGAGTTTTCTCTGTTTTCTCAGCTGATCTTTCCCTCGAGTGGCTTGAGTCTCGGGAATCCACTGATTCTCTTGATTTACCTCGTTTAAGATCTCTCTCCTTATGTTTTTTACGACGTTCAATATCAAGGCGGAGATCAACAGGATCATCTTTGTATTTTCCCTCAGCCTATCAAAAGAGAAGTCAAACTTAAGGCTTTAAGGATTTAGGGCTGCCAACTCAACCACCCCACAAACTGTGGTTTTTACTCCAATGTAGGGGTGCAAAGGAAGCACTGGGAATGTGAGGCACCTCACTCAAACTTGGGAGGGATGTAGGATGTCCCACAAAGTTATTTCATGATCCCTTATAGCACCCAAACCAGTTCCCTAAAACAATGAGGACGATAGCCTTCTGAAAATACTATATATTGATCTCACTTTGTTGCTTCTGTGGCCCACTAGTGACTGTCTAGTCTAAAAGTTGAGAAGGCTAAAGTTAGCTCTGGAACGTGGGTGGTTGGGCTGGTTCAGGCTTAGTCACCACTAAGAGTAGAAATGCTCATCTTCCCCTACCTACACTGTAGCAGTCACCCACGGCTTATCCTCTACTTGGAATTATCTCTGAGGACTGAGTCCAGAGAGAGACAATGGAAGATTTAAGCAGCTTTCCAAAATGCTGAACTATACTGAGAAATTTCTCTACAAGAAATATCAAAAAGTATAATGGAGAATTCATAAACTGGCAGTACCAGGTCAAAGTCTACTTTAAAAAAAAAAAAGGAAGAAAAAAAATTTTTTTGTTAACTTCCTAGGAAGTTTAACCATCAGGATATGCTGCAGATACAGAATGAACCCAGGAACAACAACAGTACACCAGCCCAGACCATCACAGCAATGGCTTTTGACAATTCTCAGGAAACTCAGTGGGGGCAAAGATGCAAGGTAGTTTCAGGGACATCATATAATAGAATTTGTCTCAAGGAAGTAAATCTTCTCTAAAGGAAGGAGAAATGAGCAGTTCACTCAGTATTAACATTGTACTTACATGAACTACCAAACTTTTTGAAATAAAGTTTAATAGCAGGAGTAACAGAAATAGATCTATTACTATTTTATCACTTCATCTGTTTCTAAGAGAAGGAATGAGGCCTCTGCATCCTCCAAGATAAAAAAAGACAAAAAGACCGATGCAGCCGCTGCTCCCTTGGGCAGTACAGACAGCAACTCTAATGAGTTGAGTTTTTGAGGCATGGAGGATGAGATCTCTTCTGATATTTCAAAACCTTGGGTTTCACATGGTTAGTGCCAAGCTGATGGGTACTTGGAGAAAGAGAAAAGGCGGGTGGGGAAAGAAGAAAGACTGCCCAAGAGTGCCTCTCATCACATTCAACCAGCTAGATAAGTTGTTTGGAGAACTTGAAAATTAATATATTTAGAAAAGGTATCAGCAGCAACAGAAGAGCCATTTCTAATTTTAAATTTCAACTCTATATGTGAATGAAGATCAATAAATACTAAGACTTTAAAAACCCAATCTAGTTATTTCACAGTAAAAGATTGCATACAAGCTTTAACCTCTTAATAACAGTGTTTACGTGCACATCACTGCAAATGTAGCTGGGCCATCAAAGTAATGTTTAGCTTTAAAGTAACAGTAACCGACAGATGATAGATATGGTATAATGTTAGGAAAAAAACTAGACCAGCTGTTTAAAACAGTCTACTAAGTTAAGATATGAATATTTCACTCTCCTCTGACATGCATGTCTTTTTGAAATCATGGTTGGAAATAGTGCATGTATACAGTTGATTTGATAATACTTACAAGCAGAAAAATATCACAAAAAGTTTCTTCTCTCATCATGGGCACTTGTTCCAAAACTCCTCTCTTTTTTTTCTCAAGCTCACCTCAACAGACTTTGGGGTCATTTACCATATTCTAACCACTTCACAAAGGTTGTTGATACATTTAATAAAAATTAACCCTTTGTAGTTCATTTTTAGAATTATGCCCATCCTTAAAAGAAAAACACAAACTTAAGTAGAGAGTAATTTAAACAAACACATTTCTGTCAAGTTCATGCCCAACGCACTCATTTTGTTGGAATTACTGATCAAAGCAACAGTTCACCTTGTAGCCAGGTTCCCGGGGACTTTTCATTTCATCATGAGTCAAACCATGTTTTCTGAATGTACTGGGGGAAATGTCTATCCTCCTAAAATTGAAAACACAAACACTATACAATGTTCCATAGTGTGAATATAGTAATGGTAACATTCTAGTTCCTAAGTTGGGTAAAAGACTTACAGGCATTCCTTTTTACCATGTTTCATAACTTATGTACGTTATTACTTATATTCTTTACTTACATACTTATACTTTCCCATAGGCAGGAATAGGAATATACACACACACAATCTTAAGTTCCTAGTCAAACTCTAACATAAGTCAGAGAATTTTTATTCCCTGCCAGTTTTGTTCCTTCCTGCTATAGGCAGTAAAATGGACTCACCTATAACCAGGCCTGTTACCTCATCTATAGCCCTATCTATGCCCTGCTAACCTCCAAGAGCAGTTTTTATCTTGAGAATGAGAAGAAACGGTCCCGTTATTCCTCTATAAGATTCGGTCTAGGTGCGCGAAGCAGCTGCCTGGAATGACATAAATCTGGACAGATCCTAAATCCAAGGCTGCTATATAAACACAGTCTTTCTACCTAACTTGACAGGTTCAAGAGTTAACTACTAGGCCAGGTGTGGTGGCTCACGCCTGTAATCCTAGCATGCTGGGAAGCCAAGGCAGGCAGGTTGCTAGAGGTCAGGAGTTCGAAACCAGCCTGAGCGAGACCCTGTCTCTACTTAAAAAAAAAAAAAAAAAAAAAAATTAATTAATTGACCAACTAAAAATATATATACAAAAATTAGCCGGGCATGGTGGTACATGCCTGTAGTCCCAGCTACTTGGGAGGCTGAGGCACTAGGATCACTTGAGCCCAGGAAATTGAGGTTGCTGTGAGCTAGGCTGATGCCATAGCATACACTCTAGCCTGCGCAACAAAATGAGACTCTTGTCTCAAAAAAAAAAAAAAAGAGCTAACTACTGAGGAATTATAGATAAGGCTAACTTTGTTTGTAGTCCCTATTTGCTGGAAAGATTTCCACAACCAAATGGGATATTCTTTAAACCAGCTGAGTTTTAAACCCTTTGACATAATCCTACAAGCTCCCCCACTCCACTCCCCATGATAGTTAGAACTATCATGAAATACATGGGTTTGCTTAAAGAAACTATTATAGCATTTACTCTATAGAAAGCTCACAGTAATCTCATCTTATCATTTGCCAGCTCCAAGAATACAGCAGTTCATCTGTATCAAAAGAGCTGTTTTTCTCAGGCCACAAATGGGAGAAGACCATAGTCCTCAAAGCATATCCCTCCTTCCATTCTCAAATATACATGCCCACAGCTATCCTAGAGTCTAGAGGCTATTACCCTAAGTTTTGCATTAAAGGTGCATCGGCAGCAGAATTTAACAAGATGAGTTCGATATATGATAAAAAGCCTTTTATTACAACCTCCAGTGTAAGGCTGAGGTGCTCACCTGTGTATCTCTGGGCTTTTCTTGTTTTTAGCTGCCTCCTGCTCGGTTCCTCTCTTTAGGTATTTAGTAAAGCGTTCATGCAACGTCATTCCTGAGGACCCAAAGTGATGCTCTGTTGGGATTCAAAGAAACACATTATGCTACCAAAGTAGACACAATGTTCAACTCTTCTTCACGAACCTACAGCCACAGAGATGTGACTAAAGCAGTCACATACATGCAACAAATATACTGAAAAGAGGGGAAAAATGGCCAGTTCAGGCACAACCCAACGTTAGGCAATGGACTTCCACCACAGCTCCCCTATCTTAGGATGTGGGCACAAAGACAGAGAAACCTGGAGCTTATTACTTCCACGTCCCTTTGAAGCACAGCACCAACTCTTCCTTGAGTTTAAATTTCAGCTTCTATACATCACTTCTCTTAGCCATTCCCTAACCTGCCCATCTCCATTTGCCCAGAGGATGACAGAATAATTTGGAGAAGAAACTCACACCATTAGGTCCGCAAGAGACCACTAGAAAGGGAAAAGAGAGGTGCTGGAAAAGTAATTTTCCTAATAGCTCCTAAGTTTTTGAGTATTTTAAACTTTCATCTTAAAGATTTTTTCCTATTCTCACGATCACAGGTTGCTAGCATTTCAAAACATTCAGCTCTGCAATTAAAATATGGAAACTTCTCCCTGAAAGGAATTTCCTTCAAGCCACCTCCTAGCTTCAAAGGCCCTTTAGATGAGATAAAGGATCCACAAAAGCTCCCTTATTCATCCACTCATCCTTCTGCTTGTAACAGAGGAAGCTAAAAGTGTGGAAAAGGAGTCTAAAGCAGGCTGGGGTCTGGACTCACCTTTAACGTGATGAACAATGGTCACTATATGCTGAGCAAACAGTTCTGAGGGGCTACGCTGAGACTGAGCTGACTGTATGTGCTGGAAAATGGAACGAAATTCCTGTTCCTTTTTGTTGCTATGGACTAGATCCCGACAAAGTTTGCGTTCCTGAGCCAATAAGCCACTGGGTCTGTAAAAGAAACAAGAGAAGACCAAATGTAACAAGAACATTTAAACCGGCCGGGCGCAGTGGCTCAAGCCTATAATCCTAGCACTTTGGGAGGCCGAGGTGGGTGGATTGCTCGAGGTCAGGAGTTCAAAACCAGCCTGAGCAAGAGCGAGACCCCGTCTCTACTATAAATAGAAAGAAATTAATTGGCCAACTAATATACATAGAAAAAATCAGCCGAGCATGGTGGCGCATGCCTGTAGTCCCAGCTACTCGGGAGGCTGAGGCAGAAGGATCGCTTGAGCCCAGGAGTTTGAGGTTGCTGTAAGCTAAGCTGACGCCACAGCACTCACTCTAGCCTGGGCAACAAAGTGAGACTCTGTCTCAAAAAAAAAAAAAAAAAAAAGAACATTTAAACCATAAAGATAGTTCTTTTCCCAAAGACTTTTAAATCTATCCACGAAGCTCCTTTTTCTCTTCCTACCAAAGTTCAAAGTCACCTCAATGTGTCCTAACTACAGAAAAAGGTATCCAAAATCTCTCTTCCCTTTCTTCATTGGGAATCTTCAAGTACGGTGAAGTGTTAAACCTCAATGATTGTTTTGGGGGTTAATGCTGGTTTTAACATGACAAATGAGAAGGTATAGTCAACCAGCTTGGAAAGTTAACGCCATTCAGGGAGGTGACAGCATGAAGGAGGAATGAGATGTGGCTGGACCACTGCTCAAGGAGACGTCCAACCAGCTGGATAGTTACACCAAGGAAAAAACAGTCAACTGGGCCTTACCACTCTTTCCTAAAGCTGGGGATGGGGATGTATCTGCCTTCCTCAACTCTAAAACTGCTATTCTTATTTGATGGTGAGGCCTGGACTACTGACTGTTGACCTGGCTAAGAATGAAGAAGTACATCCTGGAAGGCTTCATGGGCAAAAGACATTTTAAACACAAAAAGAAACAGAATCTTTTTGGGGGTCAGGGGGCATGGTGATAAACAGAGAGTGAGAGAGAACCATAGGGGACCCAGTAACCAAGAAAGCCAGTCACTAAGAACTGAGAAGACGCTTTACCACCTCACAGATACTGCCCACAGGAGTATACAGGACATAATCACTCAGTGACATATACTCTCCACTGAAGACAGACGGACATGAGTGTATCAGCACAGAAACTGAGATGGCAGGGGAAATACAGGAGAATGTTCTCAGTGAGTGGGGTTAGGATATACAACTTAGGCCACAAAAGCACTAAGGATTAAGAAAGAATACATCTCACCGTGCAAGGTCCTCATCAAAAGAGTCCATCCGGACATTGACCTGGGCCTCTCGAGTAATGGAAAAGGAAGACTTCCCTGAGGAAAAGTCTCCTTTGGCTCCCAGCTTGTCTCGGCTCTCAGAGGTCTTTCTCGAGGGAGGTGATGAGCTTTTCTCCTGGACTGCTTTGTAAGCAGTTACTCGGAAATTCTTTTCGGGCACAAACCCCCTGTGCCCACTTTCGGTTCTCTTGGTCCCTCCCCGATCCTCCTTTTTGGATCTCTCTCCAAAAGACTCCTCCTCCAGCTCCTCTGTTTTCCTTTGCTTCTCCTTCCCTGAAGGTGCATACACCAGGCCCTCCCATTTGCCTGACTTCTCCTCATCCTGATTTTTGTTTGCACCTGCTATGACTTTAGACATAAATTTGGGTTCATCATCAAACTCAGACTCCTTCCTTCCTTTAGCTTTGTCCTTATCTTGATCATCCATCTCCTCCTTGTGGAAGTCAGACATCTTCTTCTCAAAGTCATCTCGGAGCTTATATCTTTTGGGAGACTGACTGCCCCGAAAAGGCTTCTCAGAATCAGCTTTGGGAGCAAATGGATCGGATTTCATCTTTGCATCACCCAAGCCTGTATCAGAGAAGCTCCCTTTCTCTTTCATTTTCTCTTTATCAGTATTTGTTTGTTTCTGTTCCTTATCTTTTCCATTCTCTGTCTTCTGCTCTTCCATATACCTAGTTATATAAAAATACAAGGAAGACACCAAGAGACCTCTTAAGCAACCTGCTCTAAAATAGTACCATATGGTCATTGGTTTTTGATTCTCTAAATAAACCTGTCTTATGGATTCCGGTATTACCAAATGACTTTCTACTTGGTTACTTTCTAGTAATTTCCCAAAAAATTGGCATTCACAGATCTATGAACTTGGTATTTAAGAGAAAAATATGTGGTCTGTGGAATCATATCTTACAAAATGCAACCAAAAAGAGAACAAGAAGTTATTTTTATGATATTAAAAAAGAAAAACAAAAACCTACTTACCTGTAATATGATCTAGGGAAAAAAAAAAAATGAAGGTCTCACCCAACCTTCACCCAGTCAGTTAAAATCTGTTTTCAGCAAAGTTAACATAGAATGTTCAACCTTGGACTGTTTTGCTTTTTATACAACTCACACTTGGAAATACAAGTCTCAAAGGAGACTTCAAATTTGCTTCAAGTCACCTAGAAGATCTAAATATGAAATATACTGTGAACACAAATAAAAACAAAATACATGTTAATGGAGGAGAGGGTGGCAATGGCAAAAATCATTCTCTTTCTTATGGAAGAGTAGAGCTCATGCTCTCGTCTTCCAATGAGATTCACAGTCCTGGCATGGAACAAAATTTACACTTTAAAATAGACTTACGGAAGGCAGGAAAGTACAGATTAAGAATATCTCATGTACTGAGAATGGAGAAAGCCTAATCAAATCAGCACTGCATTAATATGGCAAAGAACAAGGGATCAAAGTATATGCTAATAAAACAAAAGGGGAAACCATGTGCTGGATTAAGTCCCTTATGACCACAACCTGGTCTCAATGCAACGTCCCTGTAACCTCTCTGCCATCCCAATCCATCCAACCACACAAACAAATATTCATATTCCAACTCACCGTGACCCCCAAGGTAGAAAGACGGAAGCACTGTCATGTCCTCTCCTAACACGCAGCCTGGTTGGCTTCTACTGGGACATACACCCACCTTGGGGTTTTAAAACAAGGCCTTCCTGGACTAAGCCTTGGACTTTCCCATTCTGCCCAGTCTCCTCAACTGCAGGGTGTGAGGGTGCAGCTCTTCACCACGATGGGCAGATGCAGATCACACAGTAGATGGTGGGTTCTAGAGTGTCTAACAGCTCCAAGGGCCATTCATTTTGGCAAAGACCATATTTTTTTGATAGCTGACCCACAAATCTCTACTGTTCTCTGGATTACATTGGTAGAATCCAAGGCAAATTTTAAATGTGAAAACATCATTGCAGAGTAGTCTAAAGAAACTTTATGCTGCAATACAAATTTAGGAAGGTAGGAAAGCTAGAGTTAAGCTAAAGGTTTCCTCGGGTGATGCTTTTAATGTTTACTAACGAAAAGTTTAGGAAATGGGGATTACCTTATTACCATGAATCAGAGCTCTAACTTAGATCACATTGCAATTACACTGCCAGCTAGTGAGATAAAAACACAACCAAGGAGGGGAAATGAGATACTTGCCTCTTTGTATAGGCTGCTCCTCCTGAAGCAGCATTCTCCTCCTTCTGAGATGAGCCGTATGTGGAGCCAGTGGCCGGTGGACTCTTACCCACAGGGCTCTTTTTGGATGGACTCAAGGACCCAGAACCATGGTCAAACTGACCCTGGTGTGTCCCAGACTGATACCCACCACTCGGCAGAGTTGAGCCCATCTGCGATGTGTTGGAAAGTGGAGGACTAGGTTTTGGCACAGGGCTAGGACGGGGTGACCGCCGCCTCACCACCACAGACTGGAGGGGGCTTTTGAGAGCTGGACTTCGCTCCCGAGGACTCAGATCAGATACTGCTGAGCCCCGTGATGCAGAACCGGCACTGTAGGTGGTGGCATCTGGCCATGGCTTCGAACTCTCAGATGCTTTTGTATCTTGAGAGGTTCCTCCAGAGAATGTCTGCTCCTTGGCCTCATCTCCCTGGTTATCCCCAGCAGCCTGAGATGGCCGGCTATCCTTGGAAGAGGACTTTTTCTCCTTTGCAGACTTGCGCTTAGAAGACTCAACTCGACTGTGGTTGGAGGAAGAACGAGAGGATGAGGAGCGCCTTGACCTGTCAGAAGAAGACTTATCGGAGTTTCTAGAATGGCTCCTGGACCTTGGTGATGGGGATCTTCTCTTTGGGGACCGAGATCTCGAACGACCCCGCCGAGGACTGTATGCTTGCCGGTAATTCTGCCAATTTGAGCGGTAATTTCCATAGCCTCCTCGGTTATATTGGCCCCATGGATAAAAGCCTCTGTTGCGCCCACGGAAATAATATGGCCTTCTATAGCCTCTGTTGTGACCTCTGAAATCCCGATTCTGATATACTCTTGGGTGATTTCTTTCTCTGTTATGAGCTGGAGAATATGATCTGGACCGAGACCTAGAACTGGAAAGGAGGGGAAAGAGAGAAATGTTTAAATTTTTGACATAAGCATTTTAATTCAAGAAAAATCTGGCAGCAAAGGTAACATTTTGAAATCCCTGCTCTTACATGTCATTCATTTTCAGTTTTCTTTTTGAAGCAAGGGCACAAACTTTAATATTTAGTCCCACAACTTATGGTCCATATCAAGTACAAAAACACTGCTAGGACTCATTTTAACAAATGATGAAAATAAACTGATTCGTTAACATTGCAGTACATTTAAAATGGAGATATATTTCTACAGTGACTAAAAATTATCAAAATTTTCTTAGTGTAGTGAACAAAGACTATTCTAATACAGTATAGTAACAGCTGAGAGTTTCACAGGCACAGGGGATTTTTATAGGTCCCCAGGTCACTGGAAGTGAGGAAAAACTGCAACGGTGTCTAGACAGGTAACTACACAGGTCCTCTGTCCCCTAGACTATTATAACACTCCACTCCCCATCCTAGTCACTTCTCTCTCCCCGTGCAAGGCGAATTTCTTAGGTCCCACTAAGAGCTGAGATTGTAAAAGTACAGTTACAACAAGTCTACATCAAGGAGCACCTGGAGAATGGGACTTGGAAAATGCATCCATTCAAAGCTTAAAATTACTGAAATCAGATAAGCAAAAAAGCATACAAATACTGGTTTCTTTACTGGGGACCTGGAAATGGTCTCACTATTTAGAAGGTCAAACTCCTGTGGCTGAGCTACATGATCTTACCTAGGTGCCACAAGAGGGCACTATCTGACCACAAGGCACCCAAGTACAAACGAGATTAAAAAAGAGTATAAGGCCGGGCACGGTGGCTCACGCCTGTAATCCTAGCACTCTGGGAGGCCGAGGCGGGCGGATTGCTCAAGGTCAGGAGTTCAAAACCAGCCTGAGCGAGACCCCATCTCTACTATAAAAATAGAAAGAAATTAATTGGCCAACTAAGATATATATATATAAAAAAAAATTAGCCAGGCATAGTGGCGCATGCCTGTAGTCCCAGCTACTTGGGAGGCTGAGGCAGGAGGATCGCTTGAGCCCAGGAGTCTGAGGTTGCTGTGAGCTACGCTGACACCACGGCACTCACTCTAGCCTGGGCAACAAAGCAAGACTCTGTCTCAAAAAAAAAAAAAAGAGTATAAAAAATTTCCAGGCCGGTATGGTGGCTCACACCTGTAATCCTAGCTCTCTGGGAGGCCTAGGTGGGCGGATTGCTCGAGGTCAGGAGTTCGAAACCAGACTGAGCAAGAGCGAGACCCCGTCTGTACTATAAATAGAAAGAAATTAATTGGCCAATATATATAGAAAAAAATTAGCCGGGCATGGTGGCACATGCCTGTAGTCCCAGCTACTTGGGAGGATGAGGCATAAGGATTGCTTGAGCCCAGGAGTTTGAGGTTGCTGTGAGTTAGGCTGACGCCATGGCACTCACTCTAGCCTGGGCAATAAAGTGAGAGTCTGTCTCAAAAAAAAAAAAAAAAAATTCCCCCCCCCCCCCCCCATGTACATATCTTTTAGGTCAACCTGAAGGCTAGTGTTGCATATTGTTCTTTATTAAACAATATAGAGCCCTGATATAGTAAGGTACGTTTCCAGAATCACAGGGATTCAACAGTAACCTAACTTTGTAAAAACTACATGTTCATAAATGCCAGGCTCATCACTAACAGGGAGCTTCGTTTCCATCAAAAAGCCAAAAACTACATTTGTTGGTAAAAATCCACTGGGGTTCTTGGATATCACTTGTCCTTATCCACTGTGATATATAGATCATTAACATTAACCACCACTCCAAAGCAATTAGCTGGAAATATGTAAAATTTACTAGAATTCTCTCTCAAAAAAAAGAAAAAATTCTTTTTTTACACATTTAATAAAAACTCTTCAGTTAACTGGCACCTTCTCATATCAGGCCTGACTGGAAACAGATGCATTTTTTTATTGTTTAGGGCCAGGCACATGGGCTCACACCTATAATTCCAGCACTTTAGGAGGCCAAGGCAGGAGGATAGCTTAAAAGCAGAAGTTCCAGACCAGCCTGGTCAACATAGTGAGACATCAAAATTTTTGAAAAACTAGCCAGGCCCAGTGGCATGTGCCTGGAGTCCCAGCTGCTTGGAACCTTGAGCTGGGGGGCAGGGGGACGGAGCGGGAATCACTTGAGCCTGGGAGTTCGAGGCTGCCATGAGCTATGGTTGTACCACTGCTTTCAGCCTGGGCAACAGAGTGAGAGCTTGTAAAAAACAACAACAAAACCCTTCATTCGGCAAATGTGCCAGGCTTTTTAAGGATTGAACAACTACACAAAAGAGTATTTTTAAGAAAAAAAGTACATTTGCTTCAATCAAAAGAAGATAAAGTAGGATTGGTTTTCTACTATTTATTACCCACTGTACTCAGATTTTTTATCTACCCCATGAATAACAGCAAAACTGGCAAAGATGCATCTTACTGCTGATCGTTAATAGTTGCTATTTAAGTACAATTTAAAAAAAAACTTACCTTCCACACTTTTCATTTGAAAACAGTAACAATATAAGAAAAGAAGAAGGAAGAGGCAGATGCAGACTATGAAATTGGGAATGATCAGATTAAATGGCTATGCTTGAGGGAGGTGATCCACCACCAGCACTAAGGAGGGTTTAATTCATGTTCCCCTCCTCAGAGGCTACTGCTGCTTCTGTTACCAATTACTAGTGAGGGCCCTGGGGCATACTGCATCCAAAACCTGCGGCCACTGCACAGATGCAGGAACATGAGTCTCTGCAGATTGCAAATGAAGTTATTTAAGAGAAGTCACTTAAAAGGATACAGTCTGTGAAATACAAAGAAATAATCAATTTTCTCCAATTCTGTAGAACTCAGCAGTTAGTTAATTTAAAGGCATGGTTTCTCAAACTCTCTGGATAGATACTTTCCTTGTAGGAGAGGGAAAACAAAAGAAAAAACCATGAAACAGATAAGCCAGAAATAAAAATTGAACATCCAGTGGCAAATTTATCTGTTTCTAAAAAACAGAGAAGTCAGACTATAGTCAAGTATAAAAGTGTATTTTCTAGTAGACAAATTCCTCTAGGATGACAATTTTGTAGGTGTAATATAGCACGTAAAGTGGCTCTATCTACCCCAGCACATATTGCCTGCCTAAGATATTTTCCCCTCATTTGCCAAGTCCAGGACCACACATCAAATGATTTGTAGATCAAGGAGAAAAGATCTGCCCTAAATTCCAGTTGTCATAAATAATTCAGAATTGGTTAATATTCTTCATATCCATTTTGTCTCACTTTCAGTTGTATAGCCTCTTGGTTTTGAACCAATTAGTTTCCATTTACTAGATTAAATTTTTTAAAGATATCTTTTAAAACCAAATAAGCTAATCTGAGGTTTAAACTGCCTAAATCAAAACTCTGGGTACAAGGCAGGGATTACGTTCCTGAGGTTTATTATAAATTTCACAATCAATTCATCTAAGACAAGGATTCTAGATATCCATCTGAAATAAACAGCAGGGGATCCAAGTGGCAAAACTGACAAATTATCTCCTTGCTAATACAACTCTGACAAAAAGAATGAAACTGCAAAAATCTCCCTCAATATTTAAATACACCAGTATTTCCCAAACTCACATATGGAAACTTGTATCTATGGGAAGGTTCTTATCTACCCACAGAAGAAAATTAAAACACTTTTAAAGAATGAAAAACCCAACTCACAACACATCAAAAGAGGAAAGACGCTGGAGGTTTGGCATCTTATTCCAAGACATAACTGAAACAGGGAAATCCACCTAAAGGTGTGAAAACTGACTGAATTAAAAAATATTAGCAATAAATTCAAAAGAATTGTTCTCACATTTAATAAGATAAAATAATGTTTATCTGATGTTTGAAACAGTGATTTTTAAATGGTTTTAAGATGTGTTTTACTAAATGGATTCAGCTTATTAGTAAATGGTACATTAGGTGTATACAAATGAGTTTTTAAAAGCCTGATTATTTAGTGAGTTAAGGCTTCTCGGACAGGTGTGGTGGCTCATGCCTGTAATCCTAGCACTCTGGGAGGCCGAGGTGGGCAAATTGCTCGAGGTCAGGAGTTTGAAACCAGCCTGAGCGAGACCCCATCTCTACTAAAAATAGAAAGAAATTAATTGACCAACTAAAAAAATATATATACCAAAAAAAAAAAAAATTAGCCCGGCACGGTGGCGCATGCCTGTACTCCCAGCTACTCGGGAGGCTGAGGCAGCAGGATTGCTTGAGCCCAGGAGTTTGAGGTTGCTGTGAGCTAGCCTGATGCCACGGCACTCACTCTAGCCTGGGCAACAAAGTGAGACTCTGTCTCAAAAAAAAAAAAAAAAAAGTCTTCTCGACCTTGCAATGTTGTTCATATTATTACTCCCCTTAGCTATCATTTCTTTGCTGATGATGCAAATAAACTTTGGTCCAACCCTTCAAAAATACTGCAGTGAAAAATAGCTGTAGAGATTTGAAGCAAGCAGCTCAAAAAATAAAATGCTCTTCCTTCCAAAGTGAATGGGAAATAGTATGTGCTGGCAGAGGAGAAAAGGAATTAATCAGGCAAACAGCATGGCAATCAAAGCCGATTTAGATCTGTAGTGTTTGGAGAGAGCTGGGAAATCTTATAGCCCAACCCTGCACCTCAAGCCAACCTCCCCCCTCCCCCGTACATTCGACACTCACAGAGAGAGTCTAACAAAAGATCTTCAAACATCCACGTTGCCTAATGCGATGATTATCTCAATATACAAAGTCATACCCCCCTTACCTCAGCCTTCGCTTCCTTGAACGAGAGACAGATCGGCTTCGGGACCGAGACTTGGAAAATGAACGAGAACGAGATCTTGATGCAGATCTTGAGCGAGAAGAGCGAGACCCAGACTTGGATTTGTTTGTTTTTGACATCTCTGAAGAGAGGGTCACTTTTCAATTACACCTAATGTAAGAAAATATATTTAAACAAATGAGTGAGCCCCTTTGAAAATTCGAACTTCTTTGGACATTTTAGAAACATTTTTTTTAAACAGACAAAATGACTACTTTTTAAAAACCAACCATTGCCCTTTCATCAAAAGGAATTTCTAAGAAGTACAAATCCCAAATAGATCACGCCACAGCAAATGAAAAACCTGATGTGTAACCCTAACTAGGTTAATACTATGAAAGACTGACAAGAATGAGGGCAGTTATCAGTGATTTGGCGCAGTCTTTTCTCAAAAAGCAGACAGGTTTTGAGGACTAAGTCAGCTGTTAATAAAAGTACTGAGATGACATGAAACAGGTTTCCCAGTTCCATGAGAAGAAAACCTATGCAACCATATCTTGGTTATAGAATATGTACACATCTGGCCGGGCGCGGTGGCTCACGCCTATAATCCTAGCACTCTGGGAGGCCGAGGCGGGTGGAATGCTCAAGGTCAGGAATTCAAAACCAGCCTGATCAAGACCCCGTCTCTACTAAAAATAGAAAGAAACTAATTGACCAACTAAAAAATATATATACAAAAAAAAAATTAGGCCAGGCGTAGTGGCTCACGCCTGTAATCCTAGCACTCTGGGAGGCCTAGGTGGGCGGATTGCTCAAGGTCAGGAGTTCAAAACCAGCCTGAGCAAGAGTGAGACCCCCATCTCTACTATAAATAGAAAGAAATTAATTGGCTAACTAATATATATAGAAAAAATTAGCCGGGCATGGTGGCGCATGCATGTAGTCCCAGCTACTTGGGAGGCTGAGGCAGAAGGATTGCTTGAGCCCAGGAGTTGAGGGTGCTGTGAGCTAGGCTGATGCCACGGCACTCATTCTAGCCTGGACAACAAAGGGAGACTCTGTCTCAAAAAAAAAAAAAAAAAAAAAAAAAAAAAANAGGGAGACTCTGTCTCAAAAAAAAAAAAAAAAAAAAAAAAAAATTAGCTGGGCATGGTGGCGCATGCCTACAGTCCCAGCTACTTGGGAGGCTGAGACAGAAGGATTGCTTGAGCACAGGAGACTGAGGTTGCTGTGAGCTAGGCTGACGCCATGGCACTCACTCTAGCCTGGGCAACAAAGTGAGACTCTGTCTCAAAAAAGAAAAGAATATGTACACATCTAAACTGTATCTCTACTTGTACTATGTAAGCTAGAGATGCCTTTTCACTTAGAGTACTACGAAAAAGTTCAGTCCCTATGAAGAACTGTGGTATAACATAGAGACAGCTCATAGATATAAAATATGCCTCAGGTAAAAACATGTCCCCTCAAAAATAACTGTTTTGGATTAAAAAATTCTTCTCATAATTAATGTAGGTAAGGCAACCATTTTCCTACACCAGCATTATAAAAAAGAATCCACTAATTGAACAAGTACTAATCAATACTTAACTATCAAGCTGTGCTTAGCATGTTAAGAATGCAGAAATACAGAGCCTAGTTCCAAAACTCCCTCTTAAATGGCCTGGTATATATATGATCCTATCTTCAACTTTTTAACATTTCTCAGATGACATTGTTTCATATCCACATATTACCCTGTTTGCCCCTAAATCAATTCTAGTTTGTCCTTTCTCGCTAGGACACTCTGAATTTAATGTAATTCTCCAAATGTGGCCTAATAAAGAACTATTTAGACACTATTAATGCATCCTAGGATTTCTTTCTGGAAGCCACACCACATGTTGATTCAGGGTAAGCCCTAAAGTCCTTTTTCACAAACCAGTTTTCAGCTACAAGATGCCCTCTCCTCTATCTTGTATTTATACAACTGTTGTTCTATTTCTTTCTACCTCCCACCTTGTAATTTAAAACTCAAGAATTTCAAACAGCCTTTTGAAATCATTTCAGATACAATTCTGTTGCTTTGAACAAGAGTTTATTCTCAAACTGTTCTGCAGAGCCACTAGAGAGGGTAGCCCAAACCTCATCCTTTTCAAAGTCCAAGCCTTCTGGACCCAAACTACATGTCTAATTACCAAGCAGATCAACACGCCTTGGAATAACAGGTGCATATACTTAAAATAAAACAAAATTGTGGTCTTATATAATTACATGGCATTTATATCATTAAAAATACATCTTATTTTTCAACTCCAAGTAAAAGAAACAATATTGCCAACAAAGGCCAAAGCAAGACTCTCCAAATCAAAAATGTTTAAAAATAAGGAAGACTTAAAATTGCTCCTTTCAACTTCTCACTCTGGACTGTTAGTTTCTTCTCTGTGTCTCTAGTAACTATTCCAGCGTAAGTATAGCATGTGACTGGTGTCTGTTGAATTCACCAGAACAAACATTTCGGGAGTATTTACTATAATTTGCCCCATGTATAGACCCCTGAGAGTAGCCTACTGAGAGGTTATCTTTAGCAGGGGGTTAGGTTCCCAGAACTAAGCAGTGCCAAATAGAACACCTCAACAGGCTACCCTGGAGGGTTCCAACTTGGCCACCCCCAAATGGCCATGCTACTTATAAACTACACAATTATCCTTCAGTCCGTAATTACTAGGCTCAAATTCAAAAAGGTCTTCTCAGAAAAGCCTTAACTGATTATTTTTATGGAAAGATGATTTACTAGTCAGGCAAAAAAGGCAAAGATGCTATATAATCTGAAAACAATAACCTAAAACAAAAACAGACCCAAAGCCTTCCTAATATGTAAAAGCAAATCAAAACCAAGTCCATTAAGCCAGGAGTGCACGCCTACAGTCCCAGCTGCTCAGGAGGCTGAGGGGAGAGGATCCCTGAGCCCAGGAGTTTGAGGCAACAATGAGCCACTACACTCCAGCCTGGGTGACAGAGTAAGACCCTATCTTAAAAAAAAAAAATCTAAAATAGCA